>APFE030139623.1:0-70123 GCA_000404065.3 Pinus taeda
ATCAATCAAGCCTTTTTACAATCACCTTGGTATGCTGACATATGTTTTGTATTATTAAACCTGCAAGCTCCTCCACGGTTATCCAGAACCAAAAAGAGATTTCTAAAAATGAAAGCTTCAAAATTTTGTATCATAGATAATGTTTTATTTTGGAAAAATCATGAAGGTGTCCTGCTTAACTGCCTAACTTCAGATGAAGCTGATAAAATCCTTAGAGAATTTCATGCAGGAGATTGTGGAGGGCACTTATATTGGAAATCAACAGCTGATAAAATCCCGAGGGCTGGATTTTATTGGCCCTCTCTGTTTGCTGATTCAAAAAAGTTTGTGATATCATGTCATAAATGTCAGATCTTTGAAGGGAAGAAAAAGTTGCTACCCTTACCCCACAAGCCCATTTCAATTGAAAAACCATTTCAACAATGGGGCTTAGACTTCATTGGGGAAATTCACCCTTCATCCTCAGGCCAGCATAGATGGATCCTGACAGCTACTGATTACCTCACCAAATGGATAAAGGCCATACCTTGCAGACAAGCAAATGACTCAATTATCATACAATTCCTAGAAACCAATATCTTGTCTAGATTTGGCTGCCCAGAGAAAATCATAACAGATAATGCAGCTACCTTTAAATCCAAAAGATGATCAACTTCGGTCACAAATATCATATTACCCTAAGGTCCATTCAAGAGCCTATTACCCTCAAGGCAATGCCTAGCTGAGTCCTCCAATAAAAGCCTCATCCAATATCATCAAAAAGGTCTTGAGGAGAACGAAAAGAATTGGCATAGAAAAGCTGGTAAGATGCATTGTGGGCAGATAGTTGACGACAAAAAAGATCTATTGGTTCTAGCCCATATGAGTTGGTATATGGCCTGGAAAGCTGTGTTCCAATGCATCTCTGGGGGTCCCTGTGATAAATTGCTGCGAAATACAAGCTGAACCCAATGATACAAAGGAGGAATCAATCAAAACAAAATTCACTTACAGCAAACAAGAGAAGTGTTAATCAGAGAACCCAGGTTCTACAAAGAGAAAGCTGAAAAGGTGTTTGACAAAAGAACAAAAGCTGAAGACTTTTTCATAGGAAACAAAGTATTGAAATGGGACTCTAGGAGGGAAGACAAAGGGAAACATGGCAAATTTAACTTTCTGTGGAAAGGACCATTTGTAATTCAAGTTGTGCAAGGCAATAAAACCTTTTTTCTAAAGAGTCTGGATGAGTCAAATAATGATGAAGGCCCAGTGAATGGGAGAATGCTCAAGCACTATTATGATCCATGAGCATAGCACAATCACATATTGTACATAAATATCTATATTTTCAGCATTTTTCTTTTTACAGCAGATAGATAAAAGAACAGCTACAACAGATTTTGAAGAATGATCAGAAAAACTATATCAAAGATGACATAGATGCTTGAAAAGATCCACAAACAAATTTAAGGAAGGTCTACAGAACAGAGAACCAATGATAAACAATGATACAGGTCAGCAAGACACAAACTGGTAATTCTTGTTTAAATGAGGTCATAAGACACTGCATACCAGCTCACTAGATTCAGATCAAAGGTGTCAATACTGAACAGGATTCACTGCAATAAAGAAAGGAAAATAAGGCCATCTGACCTACTGTTCTTGGCTTTCCTCCAGGAAAAGCCATCCCCAAGTGGAGCCATTGTTAGGTTCCTATCCCAATAGGTTTCATCTTTCATGATTGACAGTGGAAGGGCTAAATATGTTCATCATTGCATGCTGCGAAGGTTCCATATTTTGTGTACATACTAGGAAAATTAAAAAATGAAAAGAGGGTATGCCTTAAAAGAATAATCAAAAGGCAAGAAAATCAAATGGTCAAAAGAAATAGTGAAATGAACCCAAGCTAAAGACCAGGAAAGTGCAGTCAAAATGCACTATATCTTTTTGCAATGGTCAACTCTACAAATAATTGTTTGCTTAATCATACTTGATGGGTGGCCCAATAGTCTAATCTGGACCATGCATGTTAAATTGCTTGTTGCAAGAATAGAGAATGTTTCCTGTCCAAACAGCTCAACTTGGCAAATGACTAGCTAGGTAGAGAAATGAAGGAGCCCAACTGCTTAATCTGGGTCCTTGGAAGAAATAAGGGTAGATTTAGATAGGAGGGCAGTCAAAAGAAAAAGAGAACAATCAGGATCTGCTAATTCAAGTGCACCCACTTCAAGTGAAGAAAAAATGTTAGGATTACTAGGTTGGGTAAGTAGAGTAAGGTTGCAGAAATGAAGGGCCATCACCAGTTGGCTTATCAAGAGCAAGACTCATTTCATTCAGGGTATTGGCACCATGGCAGAGGTTTGAGGACACAACAATGGAAGCATGTCTAATTTCCCCCTTTTTCCTAAACATCATTTACTAATATCCCCCAAGGACCTTGGGATCTGCTAAAGTGTCCTGCTCCACTTCATTCCATGACCAAGTACCAGGTCAAACTATAAAGTTCAATCAAGGGAAAGAAGCCACATTTTTTGTGTAAAAATCTTTACTCTCATTTCCCTCATCTTCCATTCCTAAGTTTTTCTCCTTAAAAACTTAGCATTTGCCACTATACACTCACCTCACAATGTCATATTAACAACTAATGTATTATCTAGCTCCCTAAGCATTCCCCTCCCCTAAATTCTACAAAGATCTATGTAAAAATCCCAAAAAATCTATGTAAATACCCTCCCCCCTAGCACTATAGCTATACAGCCATCTCTTGGGGAATATTAACCCACCGGGGGTTAATATTAACCCTCTACCACCCTAAACTATGGGTTTTTATTAAAAACTTTGGTTAAAAATCAATAAACCATAGTCCCCGCCCTCATTAACCCCCTTACCCCCTTTCCGCGCTATAAGTTTTGTTTGTAAAGTTTTCTAATTAAAAACATTTATACACTAAACCCTGCTAACCCTATGTCAAAAACCCACCCCGCGCGCATTATATTTAAATCGATTATTTTAAATCGGTGGGTCCCCCTATCTTAACACGCCCTCACATCGCTTTCCCTGCCAGCCATCCAATCGTGAGCGACGCGATCTCACGGTGGGCGGTCGATTTCGCAGGAAAGCTGCCGAATGTTGTGTGACGGGGGTCGGCGGTTTCACCGCCGTACACCACCACGCGTCCCTCCACATATTCGGAGCCCCCCCGCCCCCATACCAACTTACCACAGGGTCCTCCGGGGAAACCACTTACCGCCTGCCCCCTCCCGCTGACGTCACACCCATGTCAGCGTGACGTCAGCAACCTCGTCCGCCACCACTGCTCCATGTCACCTCCACGTCATCCATCCACCTGCATGCCCTGCCACCGTGTCATCGCCACTTGGCCACCCACGTCAGCCGCTACGTCACCCTATCGTACCCGGACCCACCGATGACGTCATGCTAACGTCATCACCAAAAAGGCGCCAAAGGGCCAAGTTTGCATAAAAAGTCGGGAAATGACCGTTTTATGTCATTTTAAATTATTGTTTTCGGAGCATTGTGCATGCGAAAGACATCGTTTGCAGCCAAAATCAAGAATTTGTCCACCAAAGCTGCTGCCGCCCTCAAAGTCGACTCAAATGCCTGCAATTGTCCCACCTTGATACCTCCTGCACTGAAAAATCCAGGTATTTGCCGCAGGCGACCTCCTTCACCCATATTTCTCCCATTTTTCTCCTAATTTCCTGTAAAAAACTCTGCAAAAGCTCCTCACAGTCAAATTATCCATTGAAATTACCCGAAAAACCTGGTAAACTCCCTACACGCCAAAGCCCTGCAAGAAACCTGTGCCCTTCTGCGAAATTCACCACGAAAAACTAAGTTTAGAAGCCGAGCTACCAACTAAAGCCCATGTAATTGCACACTCATCCCTGTTATCAGAATTCCCTTTGAAAAACTAGCTAATTAGCTCAACACACTTTGGTTTCTTCCAACAGAGTGCCCCACAGTTTATCAACCCTGTAAAAAGTTTATTCTTACTCTCAGAACTGCTCACTCTCGAAAACACAATTCAGTAGGCAGTCCTCAGCCTCTGCAGTAATCCTAAGCTCAAGTAAAACATCCAATATACTTCAGACATGGCCACTCCATCTGCTCTAGATATTGCTCCTATTAAACCACCCAGTAAGGAGCTTGAAGCTATACCACTTGCGGACAGTGATTTCCTCATTGCAGATTTTGTGGCAGAGAGGAACTACTTATAGACCTTCCACCAGCTGAGGAATAGTCACTTAGACAACAGTGACATGTATGGCATCTGGGAGTCTAATCTGCCTACATACTTCTTGCCATCTGTAAATGTTTTTCCTGAAGTCATTCACCTCTGTGTAGAAAATTATGACCAGAAACTCAGAGCTGTTAAGTCTCCATCTGGGAGCATCCTCTTTTACATAACTCCTGATTCCATCAATCAAATGCTAAATTACAAGCAAACACAGCTTCTCTACCCCTTTTCCATAAAGTATTTGCTGGATGAGGGCTCCAAGCTCTCTAGCATTAAGATTGCTGCAGTTGCCAAAACATTCATGAGAGCAGACTGCCAGCCTTCTGGGCCACCTCCTTTCCCAGATGCAAATTTCAATGAGGTAGGCAAGCTGCTTGTGGACATGATATCCTCTGTCCTGGGGTTCTCCAGAAATGAGCATTTTGATGAAACTATTTCGGTCTTGTTATCTGCATATAGCCTAGGGAAGCCCCCTGCTATAAAATACAATTATGCCAAGTTTATTTCCAACAAGATACATGACCAACTAGTGAGGCTAGACAGGGAAGCAATATCCAAATATTCATCATACATCTATCACCTCTTCATGTACTATCAGACAGATTGCTTCCAGTGCCACATCAAGAAAATGGATTCACAGGGTGAGAGGAGGTCTGTCTGTCATCTTCTGGTCTTCAGTTTTCCATAAAGTCCAGAACTCTCCCTACTCCTACTGTGAATTTATTGACTAATTTGTCTATCCAGTCACATGCCTCTTGAAGAGGACTCCTCCTGCCAGATTGTCCAAAGATATGCAGAAAATTTTACAGCTATCCAGGAATTACAAAATAGGTGATTGGTATTTATACCAAAATCACACAGTCATCAGGATCTATGGATGTGAGCTATGTCCTTACAGGCTCCCTAGATATGTGCCTATGAGATTGTTTGCCTTGGAATACTATAGGCAACTCATCAACTCTAATCTTACACACTTCCATAGTGCCAAGAAGAAATCCAATCTCAAATTCAGAGACCACCTAGGCCCATTCATCATGAATAAGAAAGATGGTTGGCAAGAAGCTGATCAAATATTGGGGCAACAACTTAAACTCAAAAGGAGCTTCTGGTGGGTCCCTTATGACCCTGAAGGCTTTATCAGTGCTAGGAGAGTCAAGTATAGGCTGCTAGCCTATAAACATTGTCCATATCCTCAAATAGAACACTTTGCCAACCAATATGAATGGGTACCTAATACATTGGTAGAGGAATTTACTCAAGAGGAGACAATGGAGCAAACTATGAAAGATTTAGAGAAAACTCTTGACTTGGATTCTTGTCAGTAGGTCATATTCAAGCAACCAGTCCAAGTGGGAGAAGGCACATCCACTGCTGCAGCTGCACAGACTACCCAGCAGGCATCTACAACCACCACTACAGCAAAAGGAAAAGAGATAATGGATGAACAACAAGAGATAGAGGCAGGGCAGCCCAGTACTTCAAAGGATCAAAGTCAATGCAAGCCCCTTTACAGCAAACTGAACCACCCCAAATCCCAGTTTTGCAAACACTTCTCAATGAAGAGAGAGGTAAAAAATGTGATAGAGAGGAGGTCACACCTCCAAGTGGGTCAACACAGCAACCAGAGGCCAAGAGGCAAAGAATTGACCCTCAGACCGAGGAAGAAGACATCAGTGAAGAAAGAGCAGAAAGCCAAAGCAGAGAAAGGCAATCCAGCCAGCAGACTGCCACTAGTTCATTTCAGCAGGAACAGGCCATGTAGCAAAGCACAGAGGTATCCTCTTCAAGACAGCAGGGCAAGCAACCAGCTGGAGTCAAAGGGTCATTCATGGAAATCAAGGCCCAAAATGAACTCTTAAAAGTTCAACTGTATGATAAATTTTTGAGGACAACACCCTCCAAACAGCAGAGATTGATGGTAGCATATGACATCAAGGAGGATAAGATGATTTTTACTCATCTTAAGCCTAAAGTGCCAAAGCCCAGATCATCTGCAGACTACACCAAAACAAGTTTAGAGGTCCTCTCCAAGGACATACACCCCATGGATCAGATAGAGCTGCACAAACAGACAGGGGAAATGGTGTATGCCACACTTGTAGACAGGGCCATGCTAGCCCATCAGTTAAAAGAATCACTAAATAACACAAATACACAGCTTGATTTGGAAAGGATGTCTTCCACTGCCAAGGACAACAGAATAAAAACTTTGGAAGATATAATCATTGATCTAGGACATGATCCTAAAGATCCAAAGTGTATTAAGGCCCTTATGAAGAAAAAGGAGGATGACATTGCTGCACTGAGAAAGCAAGCAAAATTGCCTCCAACCATTCACCCTCAAACAGCAGAACTTCTACAAGAGAAGCAAGTTGATGAGGCCATGGATCTGCTTCTAATGATGAATCAAAGAATATTGCAGATGGAGGCAGAATTGGAAAAGGCATTGCAGGACAAGCAAGGGGAGTCAACCTCCCAGCCCCCCTAAACTTCTACAACTCTTGGCCCTGCCCCTCCTACACAAGCAGCAGCAGCCCCTCCTGCCATTCCAGCACCAACCACAGCCACATCAGCAACAGAAGCAACAGCAGCAGCAAAATCCAGCATGAGTATGGAGGACTTGATGAAAGTTGTCAAGGAACTTGAGGTTCAGGTGACAGAAATCAATGAAGCTAAAGATAGACTGGCCAAGCTATAGGCCAGCTATGACAAATCCAAGATGACTGTAGCAAAGAAGCAGAGAGAAATAAAGGCCTTGGAAGCCAAAGTGAAAGCTTTGGAAAAGGAATTCCTTCTAAGAAAAACTCTGGCAGAAATTAAGAAGATAATCTGGGCCAAAATTGGGCAATCAATCCATGACCAATGGAGGTCAATCCAGGCAATACATGAGCAAATTGAACTAATAGGCATAGCTCATGTTGAAATACAAAGGGCCAGAACAACACTAGGAATCATGTCTGAGCATGCCAATAAAATGATACATTTCCTCAATACTCACACTAGGGAGGAATTGGCAGCACTAGAAATAAACAGCAGAACAGACACTATCCTGACAGCTAAGAAAGTGTTAACTTTGAGAAATTTCACTCAAACACTAGAAAGGAAATGTCAGGATATGAAGGCAGAAATTGATGAATTCAGGGCGAAGATGACACTATTACAGGATAAAGGACTGCCAAGCCTAGTGACTAGCACATGACAATTGCTGTCATATGATCAATATATCACAAGGATCAACAATTATGTTGAGAATCAAATCACAGCATCCAGCAGCTCCACAGAAGAAGCAGGGCCTCCCTCTGGGCAGTCTCTGTATGACAAATTAGAAAATTTATTTTTTATTGAGCATGAGACAGATCATCTGTTTGAAGTGCCTCCAAATTTTTACAGATATACTGAAGCAGATGAAACACTGGTAAAAATAAGAAGACATCAGCTACCTCCAGCTGATTGGTGGCAGGAAATGCTGGAAGTTCTGCCCAGGTGATTCCACTGTACTATTCTTTTTTGTGAAAATTCAGATCTCAGTCACAGTACAGGTCAACAGATAATCCAGCACGCAGATATCACAGGAAGCATCCGTACAATGACTCCTCAAAGCACTCAAACAACAGGCTCAACTAACGCAGAATTAAAGGCACAACTACGACCAACTTTCCTGAGCCAAAAAGTCAAAAGTTGTCTGACAGAAAGATAGATGCCATCTCAACATTAAATGCTGTAGTTATATCTTTCATTTACTTTTTGTAAGAGAGTTGGTGGTGCAATTTATTGCACAATAACTCACTATTGAGATATTTTTTATCCTATTTTTGTATATCTATCCCCTCAAAGAACGTATTGAGGGTCGGTTGTAGTGAAACTCTTTCATAAGAGCTGTATTGTATATCTGAGACATTTGTGCTAATACAAATTGCTGGTGGAGTTCCTGGTTCCTATACTGTCTGAAGGTGGAAATGAATGGCTCTGTTGTGTTGCAGAATTCCTGTGTCATTTGCTGGAACAATAAGTTATTCTGAAATTTGTTCTTGTTTTTCTGTGTATGCCATAATTCATATATGTTCATGATCATAGTAAATAGAGAAAAAGAATAGCTTAGGATTTGTTTGAATACACCCTATGCTCAATCTCTATTTCTAAATATGTTTTCTTCTGGACTAGCCATGGATATGAATTCTTAATTGCTCATGTCTAAACTAATTCTATCACTCTGAATATTGTTTAAGAATTCTTAACTACTCTTAAGCAATACTTTCATTTTTCCCTTGTTAGCATAGTGAAAGATTCTCAATTGCCTTTCACTCACTAATTCCATAACTTCATTACATAATCTAAGAAATTGTTCCACAGATGCCTATCTGGCTTTGCAGCAACACTCTGCCTTCAGAAACATACTTCAGCAACACACTACCTGAACTCCATTGCCCAATGGCCCAAACTATTCTATAACTCATACCTCAGCTCTGTTTGAATTCATCAACCAACCAAATTCAAAAAACAAAATCATCACACCATAACTAGCCTAAAATCACCCACCAACAAAGCTAAATCATAAAGAGAGAGCCCTCTCTGGTTGCAGGTAGGCTAGAGCCTGTAACTAAAAGATTGGTTAGTGGTTACCTTGGTCGTATTCCCTTTAGGAAGCAGGGAACAACCTCAGTGATAACAGAATGCACTACCCCAGGGGTGGATGCTCCAATACAACAACATCCCAACTTTATTTCCTTCACCACCTACCCCACCATCGTTGTTACACTCTGCTCCACCTAAACAGCCCCATATGCCTACCCAGCCAAATCCGAACCTGAACAATAGACAAGCACAACAAGTATATTGTGGAGAAACATCATATCCAACTTATGCTATGGAGATCTAGGAAATTAACTTGAGATATGGGAGAGTTCACCCAGATAACCAACCTCCACCTCCACCTAGGGAGGTTGAAGAAGAAAGAGAGGAAAACATTCTTATAGTAAATCCACCCTTTCTTGAGAGGTTAACTCAACCACTCCAGCTTACCCCAGTAGAGACTAAACTTATAGGAGAATTGAAAAACCTATTTGTCAAGATTCCACTTCTCCAAACCATGAAGGATGTATCTATTTACAACAATTTGATTAAGGAGAAGTTTTTCAAGCATCCAAGGAGACAAAAAAGAGATGCCCCTACCATTAATTTCATTGGACAACTGTCCAACTTAACGCTGGGGTAGCTAATCTATCCAAAGTATTTGGACCCTGGAAGCCCTGTAGTAGATGTGCACATCAATTCAACCATTGTCCCAAACACTTTGATTGACCTCGGGGCTTCCATTAATGTGATGACCAAGGACACCATGTTCAAGCTCAACCTCCAAGGTTCATTGAGAAAAACCACAACAGTCGTGCAACTTGTAGATGCTCCACAATGACTGCTGAGGGGATTGTGGAGGATGTGATGGTTTCCATTGACTCTTGGGAGTACCCTATATATTTGCTAGTTCTCTAGCATAAGGCTAAGCTTATTGGATACCCTCGCATGCTTGGGAGGCCCTGGTTGGAAATTGTCAATGGTTATATCAGCTGTAGAGCTAGGAATATGACCATCAAGAATGGGCATATTTCCAAGTAGTTAGTCCTACACCCTCCTACTCAGCCATATCTAGAACATCATTTACCTTTATGGCTGGAAGAGGAGGAAGAAGATGAAGTTTATACTGCCCAACTTTATACCTTAGAAGTAGGAGGACAACAGGATGGAGACGATTTGATTGAAAACCTAGTCCAAAGTCCAACTCCCAGTACATTGTCCCTAGAAGAAGTAGTAAACAAAACCCATAACAACGATCCAATTGATCTATACTTGGCCAATTCGAACCCTCTTCATGTCAAAACCATATAATTTGGTCCTGAGAGTGTTGTGTTGTGTTATGTTCTTTCCACGACTAGCCCACATAGTTAACCGGGGGGTTAAAGGGGGGATGAAACCCCCTTCATTGTGCTGATTGTGTAGTAGGGGGGGTCACAGGGGGTTTGAGGCATGCTTGTAACTCCACTTTATGGGGTCCGGGATAGCGCCCCCGAAAATTTTCGTTTTGGACCCTATCTTAGGATGGGCAGACCCACCTATGGTTTGCGTATGATTTTTGCACATGTTTTTTGGATGCGATGGTTTTCGGTCCATGGTATTGGATGCTTCAGCATGTATAAATATGTATTATAATAATAAAAAATCAAGCTAGTAGTCCCAGTTTTGTGATCCAGAGGAAAATCTCTATGTATATGTGTTTTATGTGTTATTCTCTTGCATTGTTTATTTTCTGTGTTTTAGAATCCGTATGCAGGTAATTTCTATACACAGTTAAAACCTACATTTGATATCAGAGTTGTTTTGGCTTCAAGGGGATGCTTCTGTTGCCGAGGGGTTTTGCTCGGGCCTATGGTAGACCCTATTCAGTGGGAGATCTGCGAAATCGATTTTGGTGGTAAAAGAAGATATTGAGCAGTGGAAAGATAGAGATCGAGAAATTTAATGGTCAGAGCTTTGAGTTGTGGAAACTTAAGATGGAGGATTTGTTGGTGGATAAAGATTAGTGGATCATGGTAGATCTAGTTACTAAACCAACAGGAGTGTCCAATGAAGGATGGAAGAAGTTGGATCAGAAGGCAAAGAGCACAATATGATTTTGTGTCTGAGATTCAGTATTGCTGAATATATCAGGGGATGCTATGGTGAAGGCTTTGTGGGACATGTTAGGGGCTTTGTACCAATCAAAGTCTTTGGTGAATAAATTTTTCTTGCAGAAAAAGTTTTATAACCTGAGGATGAAAGATGGAGACTCAGTGACAAAGAATCTGAACGCATTTAATACTGTGGTAAGTCAGTTAGCATCTATTGATATTAAAATTTTAGATGAAGTTAAGTGCATCAGTTTGTTGTGTTCTCTACTAGATTTGTGGGATAGTCTAGTTATTGCAATATGTAGCAGTGCAACTACCTTAAAGTTTGATTAAATAGTCTCATCCTTGCTGATGGAGGAGATGAGATGGAAAAATATGGAGAGCCAGATTGGTGATGTCTTGTCTGTATGAGGACGGTCCTAGAATAAAAACAAAAATAAGTCATCGATTAGGAGATCTAAATCTAGAGGGAGATCTAAATGCAGAGCCAAAAACCACCTCAAGTGAAGGTGGGGATGTGTACCTGGCTTCCTCAAGTACAAATGTAGATTATGAGGCATGGTTGATTGACTCAGGTGCATCCTTTCACTTCACTCCCCATATAGAGTGGTTATGTGAGTATGAGAAATATTCTGGTGGTGATCTCTTATTAGGGGATGATAGGAAGGCTAGAATCATTGGTCGCGGAAAAGTAAAGTTGAATTTGCAAGGTGGAAGGGTTAGAACACTTCTGGGTGTTCTACATATTCCTACATTGGCCAGAAATCTGATTTCTGTAAGCAAGCTGGATGATGCAGGTGTCAAAACAATGTACGAGAAGGATACCTGCAAAATGGTTCGGGGAGCATGGTATTGATGCGGGGAGTTCAAATTGGAACTCTGTACAAGCTGCAAGGTAGCACTGTTATTGATGGGTGCAACAGTTCTGTGGTTCTTGAAAGTGGAGCAGAAAATGTACTGGTCTCTGGAGAGAATACCATGTTGTGGCATTAAACGCTTCGACATATTGGAGAGAAGGACCTTCGAATACTTCATGGTAAAGGTATGGTAGAAGGTATGAGTAATAGCTCTTTGGATTTTGATTTTTGTGAAAATTATGTATATGGGAAGCAGAATCGGGTGAGTTTCCCCTTTGGTAGTAAGAGGGTGAAACAGATATTAGAACTTGTTCACAGTGATGTGTTTGGACCTGTGAAGGTTCCATCACTGGGTAAGTCTTTGTACTATGTATCATTTATAGACGACTTATAAAGGAATACATGGATACATTTCCTTAAGAAGAAATCTGAAGCCTTTGACAAGTTTAAGGAATTTAAGGCTCTCGTGGAAAATCAGACAGAGATGAAGATAAAGGTGCTGAGGAAAGATAATGGTGGAGAGTTTTGCAACAAGCAATTTGAAGAATTCTGTAAGATGTGTGGTATAGCACGACACAAGACTACTCCATATACACCTCAACAAAATGGAGTTGCAGAAAGAATGAACAAGACATTGATGGAAAGGGCAAGAAGCATGCTCAGTGGTGTCAGGTTAAGACAAGAATTCTAGGCAGAAGCAGTGGATACTGTGTGTTACCTAGTCAACAGGTCACCTTCATTAGTGTTGGAGGATAAGACTCCACAAGAGGTATGGACTGGTAAGAAACCCTCTCTTTCACATCTGAGGGTATTTGAATGTCATGCATATGTACATGTTCCAAAGGAGAAACGAACCAAGTTGGATAGTAAATCTGAAAAGTGCATCTTTATTGGGTATAAGGATGGTTTACAGGGTTATAAACTTTGGAACCCAGTCACATGGAAGGTTGTGTATAGCTAAGATGTGGTGTTCAGAGAGGTAAAAGATGTTATTAAACATGAAGTCCAACCAAAGGAACTTGAGAAGATAGAGTTTTAGCTTAAGTAGGAAGAATCAGACTCTATAGCAGAGGAGGAATCAGAAGATGAAGAGCCACAAACTCCGGGTGTGAGAAGATCAGTTCGAGAAAGAAGACAGCTAGAAAGGTATAGTCCATCTGCTTTCTATTCAAATTTTGCTTTATCTATTACTGATGATGATCCCAGACCTATGAAGGAAGCAGTAGATTCAGAGGATGGCAAACTCTGGAAAGAGGGCATGGTTGATGAAATGGCATCTTTGCACAAAAATGAGGCTTGAGGTCTGGTGGAGTTGCCAACTGGAATGAAACCCATTGGCAGCAAATGGGTGTTCAAGAAGAAGACAAACGCAGAAGGAGAGGTCGAGAAATATAAAGCTCAGTTGGTAGAAAAAGGTTATTCCCAGGTGCCAGGAACTGATTTTCGTGATATTTTTTCTCCTGTTGCCAAGGTCACTTCTATTAGATTACTTTTATCTGTTGCTACTACTTTTGATTTTTAGGTAGAACAGATGGATGTGAAGACAACATTTCTTCACAAGGATCTAGAAGAGGAGATCTACATGAAGCAACCTGAAGACTTTGTGGTGAAGGGTAAGAAAGAACTGGTATGCAAGTTAAAGAAGTCTCTGTATGGGTTAAAACAGTCACCAAGGATGTGGTATTAGAAATTTGATACAATTATATGGGGACTTGGCTTCACCAGAAGCAAAACAGATCACTATGTGTACTTTAAATTAATCAGTGACTGTATTATTTATCTAGTCTTGTATGTGGATGATATGTTACTAGTTGGAAATGACAATGAAGTTATCCAGGATTTGAAGACACAATTGTCCTCCAAATTCGACATGAAAGACCTTGGTGCTGCAAACTATATTTTGGGCATGGAAATTAAAAGAGATAAGGCAAAGAGGAAGCTCTAGTTAAACCAGAGGAAGTATGTCGAGACAATAATACAGAGGTTTAATATGTAAGATAGTAAACCGGTGAAGGTTCCTATTCTTGTAGGTGTGAGGTTATCTGCTGAACAGTGTCCCTAGACACAAGAAGATGGAGAGGACATGTCACGTGTTCCATATGCAAGTGCAATTGGTAGCCTAATGTATGCAATGGTATGTACTAGACCAAACATTGCACATGCAGTGGGAGTATTGAGTAGGTTTATGTCAAAACCAAGGAAGGAGCACTGGATAGAAGTGAGGCAGGTTTTCAGGTATTTGCGTGGCACTAGTGATTATGGTTTGTGCTACCAAGGAAGACCAATATTGGACAGAATGTTGGATATTCATGGCTTTGTTGATGCAAACTAGGTTGGGGATCTGAATCATAGAAGATCTACAAGTGGGTATGTGTTTAATCTATTTGGAGGTGAAATTAGTTGGATGAGTAAGAAACAATCTATAGTGGCACTATCAACTACATAGGCAGAATAAATGGTAGCCACTCATGCAAGGAAGGAAGCAATTTGGTTGTAGAGATTGTGTTCAAGTATGGGGTTAGTACAAGGAGCCATAAGGATAGACTGTGAGAGCCAAAGTGCAGTTTTCTTGGCAAAGAACCCCACATATCATTGAAATACAAAGCACATTAATGTTCAGTATCACTTTGTGAGGGATACGATAGAAGACAAAAAGGTGTTGCTGGTGAAGGTGGTCACTTTGAAGAATACTGTAGATGCATTGGAAAAATCTATGAGCTCTGGGAAGTTCTCTTGTTGTAGAGAGACAATGGGCATTTCAGGGCTAGAAAAATGACTAAGCTCTCTTGTGGACCCCTGTGGAAAGAAAACAACAAGTGGGAGATTGTTGGGTTGTGTTATATTCTTTCCACAACTAGCCCACGTAGTTAACTGTAGGGTTAAAGGGGGGGCGGAGCCCCCCTTCATTGCGCCAATTGTGTAGCGGGGGGGGGGTCATAGGGGGTTTGAGGCATACTCGTAACCCCACTTTATGGGGTTCGGGACAACACCCCAGAAAAGTTTGGTTTTGGACCCTATGTTAGGATGGGCATATTGTTGGGTCCCTATAATACTAGTGATTACCCCATTACTATTGTATTTTTACCTCTTATTAATATCGTTGTGCCCCTATTGTCCCCATATTGTTATTATTGTGCCATATAGAATCCCTCTATTGTTATTTTTGTGGCTTTATATTATTATTGTTAGGTCGGCTGGGTTATATTGTGACTCCTTAGACCCCTATATATAGAAAGGAGGTTTTGTCATTTGAATCATCCAAGAATTGTTCATTTATGTAATGTAAAGGAGGTTTCCCCCTCGAGGAGGCTGAATTCTAAGGCGTTGATCTATTTTTTCTATCTTCTCTTGAGCTGGTTTCATAACATTTGATATCAGAGCTTTGGATTCTAGGGTTTCGCTGCTCCGAACAGGTCATCGTGGCATTTTCAATATAACTTTTTTTCTGTGACATTTCAGAAGCCGAAAAAAGAACCCATTTGATAAGACATCACATTGAATCTCGGGTCCGAATTTTAGAGCTTTTTGTGCCATATTTGCGGAGATATGATCTGAGGAATTTTGTCTTTTTGCAGACTCCTGAATTACATTCCAAACAGGCGACTGGGGGAAAATCGTCATAATTTTTTCTCTGAGCATTGGATTGAAATTTGATAAGAAGCTACCGAAATAGGATAGACTGTAGTTTCTTGTATATATTTTTTAGAGCCAAAGGTTGAAACAGTGACTCGTGGCACGTCATACCAGTTTGCTCTACTGAACTAGTCTAGAATCAGGTCACTGCGAGAGATTTCGCATAAATATTCCATGGAGAATCCAATTTGGATCAGACTGGTGGCATTGGAAAGACGACATAGAGGGCCACCACAGGTCACAATTTCAGAACTAGATGATCTGAAAGTACAGAGATACATCAGAGGAAATATCGAGCTCCTACAAAGTGAAAAAAAATGTGTGTAGATTCTTTTAAATTTTTGCTTAAGATTGGTTTGAAAATTTATTTTGAAGGAATTAAAAGGGCTAGTAGAGCATTATTATTGGTAACTGATGCCCCAAAGAATGAAAATGCAAACACCTAGTAAGGAACCTGAAAGCTCTAGCATGACTCATGAAGAAGAGGAAGAAATTCTATATGATATATCAAAATTACAAGAACAAGTGCAACAAGTGTCACTTGCACAAAAAGAAACAGAATCTAAGATCGATGGTTTAAGGAAAGATGTAGAAGCTAAGATGGATGATTTAAAGAGAGGTGTAGACGCTAATATGGATTGTCTAAAGCAAGGTGTAGAAGCTAAGATGGATGGCATGGAAGCTAAGATGAATGGCATGGATGCTAAAATTGATGCCATGGATGATAAGATGGAAGAATTGAAGATAAATATGAATAAGTTGCTACAAGAAATGCTCACTAATGGTGAAACGGTACTAAAGGAAACTCATGATGAGAACAAAAAAAATGTTAATCATAATTCCATAGACTCTAATGTTGGATCGAAGACCCACCATATTCCAAAAATCGATATGAGGAAGTTTGATGGCAAGGATCCCGCAGCATGGATATTACAGATGGAGCAATTTTTTGATCTCAATAATGTGCAAAACACACAAAAGGTACGTATTGCAAGTTTATATTTGGAACCAAATCAATTTTTATGGTATCAATGGCTTTGCTCTCCTAAACAAATTATCACTCGGGCAATTTTTACGAAAGAATTGACAACACATTATGAGGATACAAAAAGCAACACTTTTTTTAGCCAATTGATATGTTTCAAACAAAAGGGTTCAATAATGGAGTACATTGAGGAGTTTCAAAAATTGAACATAAGGGTAAAAAATATTCCAAAGGAACATAGGATTGATGTGTTTATAAGGACTTTAAAGGATAATATCCAACATGATGTTCGCCCTTGGGAACCTGATTCATTAGAGAAGGAATTCAGGTTAGCAAGAAAAATGGAAAGCAAAATTATGGAAACCAGGAAGCATACCAGTCACAACTATAAAGATGGAAGTGTTGTTACCCCCGGCCTTCCACAACCTATAAGGTTGACACCACAACAATTGGAGGAAAAAAGAGAAAAAGGGTTATGTTACAGTTGTGATAGCAAATACACTAAAGGTCATAAGTGTGCTGAGAAGAAATTATTCTACATAGATTGTGAAGAGGAAAAAGAAAAGGAGCAAGAAAGGTCAAAAGAAGAGGATATACTCCAAGAACAAAGCCTAGAAGAAATCAATCCGACCATATCTTGTAATGCATTGGCGGGAATTACCACTCCTCAAACCATCAAGATAGAAGGACAAATCAAGAAGAAAAATGTAATAGTGTTGATTGATTCAGGAAGTACCCACAATGTTATTCATTGTAAGGTAGCAAAAGAATTGAATTGCTTCCTATATCCAGCACCAGAGTGTCAAGTGATGGTTGCAAATGGAGGAACAATAAATTGCTCTGGAAAGTGCCATCATATCAAGCTATCCATGGGAGAATATGTATTGACTAGCCCAATGCTTTCCATTCCAATGGGAGGTGTTGATGTTGTACTAGGAGTCCAATGGCTACAATCCTTGGGTACAATAGCTTTTAATTTTCAAGAACTTTTCATCAAATTTTCTATAGAAGGAAAGCAAGTTGAATTAAGCAGTATTGCAGGAAAACCAGGAAAGATAATCAGCTCTAATGGTATGAAAAAGCTTCTAAAGAAGGAACAAAGAGGTGTAATTGCACAATTATGTTCGCTAGATGTTTCCACATCGGAATCATATATTTCTCCAGATCTCCAAAAAGTCCTGGGCAATCATTCCAAGGTATTTGAGACTCCCAAAGATCTCCCACCTATGCTTGATCATGATCATGCTATTCATCTGATTCCAGGAACTGTTCCTCGAAACATCAGGCCGTACAGATATCCCCATGCCCAAAAGAGTGAAATTGAACGTAATGTTGTAGAAATGCTAGAGGTTGGTGTAAATCAACCGAGTCAAAGTTCTTTCTCTGCTCCAGTAGTATTGGTGCACAAGAAGGATGGATCATGGTGCATGTGTCCGGATTATAGGGAGCTCAACAAGCTCACTATTAAAGATAAGTTTCCCATTCTTGTCATTGATGAATTATTGGATGAATCGCATGGATCAATTTACTTCACCAAGTTGGATCTTCGTTCAGGATTTCATCAAATCAGAATGAAGATTGAAGACAATCAGAAAACAACATTTAGAACTCATGAGGGTCATTATGAATTTTTGGTCATGCCTTTTGGCCTTACGAATGCACCTTCAACATTTCAAGCTTTGATGAATTCAATTTTCAAACCATTCCTTAGAAAGTTTGTGTTAGTATTTTTTGATGATATACTAATCTACAACAAGTCTTGGAAGGATCATGTTGAACATGTTGACAGGGTGCTACAACTATTGGAGGAGAAACAATTATATGCAGAAAGATCCAAATGTTTCTTTGGAGTCCAGGAGGTGGAATATTTGGGTCATATTGTATCTCATGAAGGAGTTAAGGTAGACCCTAGCAAAATTAAAGCCATTAAGGAATGGAAAATCCCCACATCCATAAAGCATTTGCGAGGATTTCTTGGGTTGACAGGGTATTATCGCAAGTTTGTTAAGAATTATGGGAGAATAGCAGCACCTCTAACAACATTATTGAAGAAAGATGCATTTTCATGGACTCCGGAAGCAACAAAGGCCTTTGAACATCTTAAAGAGGCAATGTGCCAAGCACCGGTCTTAGCTACACCGAACTTCACAAAAAACTTTATTGTGGAATGTGATGCTTCAGGAAATGGAATTGGTGTTGTTCTAATGCAAGATGAAAGACCCATTACTTTTGAAATTCGTCCATCTTTTTTAAAGGTAGGCATAATAAGGCCTTTCATCCAAATCTTAGGGAATCCATGATGTGCAGCCAAATTGAGAAGCTTGTGGAGATGAGGAATAAGGATAGATCTTCCCATTTTAAACATCTCATATTGGTATCCTTCAATATATTTAGCTTTCCCATTAGCGAGCTTATTAATCCTAGACTCAACATCTTCTACGGAAAATATATTTTCCTTAATAGGAGTTTTTAATATGGTGCCCATAGTGTCCGGAGAGTCATACAACTTCTTAAGATAGTTGTCCTAATTTTCTAAGGGGATAGAATGATTATATTTAGCTTTACGAACAAGCAGATTCTGCCAAAACTTTTTGGGCACAAATTTAGAAAGGTGGAGAAGATACTCTTGTCTCTTATTAATATATGACCTCTTCTTCCTCTTGATGAGATATATACTTATATTCTAAAGCTTAATGATTTATATTCTTATCTTTCCTAGCAATTTTACATTGTTTTTCATACCAAGGATTGGAAGCACTATTTTTCTTATTATATGAGGTCTCATTAGAGAACTTGCTAATGATAATGGAAACGTTAGTAGTAAAATGGTAATAAATTGTATCAATGTTGTTATTATAAGCCATGGAGCCTAAATCCCTTTCTAAATCCCTTATGAAAAGGTTGACATTACTTATATTGAATTGAATGTGCCTTTTGATTTCACTGGTCTCCTGTATGTGGGTGGTATGCACAACAACATTGAGGGATAAAGACAGAGGTCTATGGTCAAATTCAAGCGCGTACCTATTAACTAGCTCAAATTTTGTAATATGAATGATGACATGGGTGTTACAAATATCACAATTGATGACACTGCTACCTAGCCAATGGAAACAAGTCGTCCGACTAAAGAGAGGCCACTTGTTAATACCATTAAAAATGATTAGGTCCTCAGAATTACAAAGTTTGAGGAGGTTAGTGCCAAATATGTTATCAATTATGTCCTATAGTTTATCTTCAATCTATTAGCTAAGTTTCTATCTTCATCAAACCACAAGGGGTCGTAGTTATAGTTCTTACTTAACATAATAGCTTGGTTAATAGAAGTTCTAGCATTAAAGTCCCTAAGAAAAAGGATATTACCTTCATTCCTTAGCTTGTACCTATCTTTTCCTAGGGTATTGAAAGGACAATTATTATCCAAGTTGTTTTTCTTATAGGATGTAGAGTTGATAGGAGTGAAATAGAATATTGCAATAAAGATCATATTAGTGGTAGAATCAAAGATCTTGATCCAAATGTACTGATTTAAGGGGCCGATTTTATGAAGCTAGATGTGAGAGGAAACAATGTTAGTTACATAACAGGCTATACCACCAAAACCCCTCTGGGAGGATTTCTTATTCCAAGCTAACCAAAGAGTGAATCTGTCAAGGTGAAAGACCTTAGATTCGTCATGTTCTAAAGTTTCAACTAAGATAATCAGATAAATATCACTCAAGATCCAACTTAACATAAGACCTTTACACCATGGAAAACCACGACAATTCCAAAAGAGGATCTAGAGTGATGCAAGTCCCTATTTATCACTTATTATTTCTTTTTTTTCCAAACAATATCTAGGCGTATCAACCCTAAGGGTTGACATCTAGTGAGCTAAACTAATAGTCCCTTGCCTCTAGGGGGTCAAGGAGAATTGAACTTGTGACCTCCCAATGGTGAGGTACTTAGCAACAAACAACGAGAAAATATCAATTGAGCTAACCCTTTGGGATTTTAATTTAATTCTCAATAAATATGATAGTTATAACTATGATAGTTATTAATAACTAAATTAAAATTCCAAAGGGTTTTCTCAATCGATATTGTTCTTATTGCTAAATTATATAATTATAAAGAACTATGATAATTATATAAATTAAATGCCTAAAAAATGTATATAAACATCCAAACATTACTTAGTTTTGTTAGACCACACAGTAACTCCTCAAAATCAATATGTTCATATTCATTCAGGTTGGTCTTTATTATATACATGAGGAGAGACTGTTCACTTCATCTCTCGGTGACTATTCATATTTCTTATTATTTATTTACGTTAGTTACACTTATTCACCCAATCCTAATGATTAGGTGTCAACATTGCCCCCCTAATTTGAAGGGTTGTTGGTGAGTCCAAGCATCGTTCTGAATCGTTCAAGCTTTTCTCTTCCAAGCGCTTTGGTGAAGATGTCTAAAATTTTCTCACCAGTGGAACATGGCGGAGATGGATTGTTTTGGTCTCAACATGATGTTGAATCAAATGATATTTAGTATTGATGTGCTTCATTCAATCATGAAACTTTGGGTTCTTGGCCACTTTATTGCAAAGGTATTGTACTTATTTTACCTGCAAATCTTGAAGAATTTTCTTGAGCTACACAATTTCTTTTATTGCCTCAGCTGCTGCCACATATTCTTTTTCTGTTGTGGAATCTGCTAAAACTGATTTTTTGTGTGATCTCGAGGACACAGCTCCTGATCCAAGACCCATAGCATAACTTGAAGTAGATACCCCAGTTTCTTTATCTCCATCGAAGTCTGAATCAGAGTATCGAATCAAGTTGAAGTCATCCACCTGTGTATACTTGATTTCAAAGTCTTGAGTTCCCTTCAATTACCTTAGAACTCTTTTTGTAGCAAACCAATGTCCCTCACAAGGCTTTTTCTTAAACCTGGAGGGGATTCCAACAACAAACAAAATGTCTAGTATGGTAGTAGTTAGGTATTTGAGACTTCCTACAAGCTGTCTATACTTTGTTGCATTCTCAAATTCTTTTCCTTCAATGGATGTGAGCTTTAAGTTTTGCTCCATTGGAGTAGTAAGATGATTTCATTCTGTCATGCCAAACCTATTCAACATATGTCCAATGTACTTCTTTTGAGAAATGAATATGGACTTTGGATGTTGAGTTACTTCAATACCAAGATAGTAATGAACATAACCCAAATCAATTATTTCAAAACCTTTCCTCAATACATTCTTTATGGATGTAATGTAGCTTTCATTGTTCCTTGTCATCAAAAGATCATCTACATAGACCACAAGATATACAACTATTTTGCCAACTTTCTTGACAATTAAAGTTGCATCATCAAGATCATAATGTTTGAAATTGAGTTTCAGAAGATGCTCAGTTAGTTTTTCATACTAGGCTCACAGTGCTTATTTGAGGCCATACAAGGATTTCACAAGTTTGCATACTTTATGTTCATTTCCTTTCATAGAAAATCCTTCAGACTGGGACATAAAAACATTCTCTTTTAGATATCCATTCAAGAAAGCATTTTTTACATCCATTTGATGGACTTTCCAACCGTTTTGTGCTGCTAGGGAAAAGAGTGTCCAGATGATAGCCCATTTTTCTATGAGGGAAAATGTCTCTTCATAATCGACCCCTTCCTTCTTTGCAAAACCTTTTGCCAGAAGGCTGGCTTTGTGCTTGTCAAGTGATCCATCAGCTTTATACTTGTTCTTGTAGATCCACTTGCAGCCAATTGGTTTAATGGAGGATAAACTAGCTTCCAAGTGTCATTGTTTATCAAGGCATCATACTCCTTTTGCATCACTTCATTCCATTAATCATGAGAATTAACTTCTTTAAAGGAAGTTGGTTTAAAATATATAGAAAAATTCAATTCACAATCTTAAGAAAAATCCATATCAATAGGTGAATCAGAGTCATCTACATCCCCTGCATTTTGCAGGTTTGAGTTTCTAGTTCTTGTCTTTACAACCTGATCAGGATGAACACTTTCAAGTGTCTTTGTCAACCACTTTGGGGGACCTTTCTTAGATGGTCCAGGTTGCTCCATTGATTGAGTTAGGACTGAATCAAGATTGATTCTCCCAATTATATCAATCACATCACTTAAAGTCTCATGCATTGTTGGAGTTTCATGTGGGGGAGAGAGTGCTTCAAAAGAAGATTCCATAGGTTGATTTAGTGTAGGAATACCCCCTTTAAGATGTGGAATCTAATTATCAAATTCTTGAAATTATTTTGCATTTGCAAATTTATCCAAGCAATCAAGTTGCACTCAACAACATTGTCATTTTTGGATGTTTCAAGGAAGATTAGATCTCTAGATACAACAAAATTTGTATTGACTTCATCATAGAGACGGTATGCTTTGGAGGTGTTTGAATACCCTAGGAAGATACACTTACACCTTCTTGCACCAATTTTGTTTCTATGTACCTTTGGTATCAAGGCATAACAAGTGGAACCAAATACCCTGAGATGCTTTACTGAAGGAATGTTCCCATACCACATTTCACAGGGAGTCTTGTTTATGATAGCATTACATGGAAATCTACTCTTTATATATACAGAACATAGAACTTCATTATCCAAAAACATCAATTTTACATTTTTCAAAAACATCATGGAGCACACCATATTTAAGATTGTCCCATTCATTCTTTCAGCTACACCATTATGTTGGGGATTATAAGGCACAATTGTTTGACGTTTGATCCCATGTTGGCAAAGATTGTTTTCAAATTCATTTGAAGTATATTATTTTCCATTATCAGTGCAAATAGAGCCAATATGATATTGTGCATCATTTTCAATCCATTTATGAAAGTTCTTGAATGTTTGAAAAGCATCATATTTGTTCTTCAATAAATAAACCCAACACAATCTGGTGTAGCCATCAATAAATGGCATCATATATTTGTTTCCATTTGCAGAAGGAACATGCATTGGACCACGTAAATATGAATGAATGAGTTCAAGTTTTCTATGTGCTCTTGAATGTGAATCATGAAAAGACCGTTTGTATTCTGTCCTAGAATGCAAGCATCACATTGCTTAAGTTTCCTAGGAATTGTAGGAAAACCAGAAACACCATTTTTCTTCAACAAGCAGAGGCTGTCATAGTTCAAATGTCCAAATCTATCATGCCATAATAAAATTTATTGAATTGTACCTTCTTCACAATGATAGTTGTATGAGAAATGTTGTGCATGAGAAAAGGTACCCTGTAGCTTGAGAAGCCTTCCTTCTTCTATTCCCCTCATGACAAGTGAGTGGTCAGATGCTTTTCTCACCTCAAGCTTGCCATCAAACATATGAATGGAGTGACCTTGCTGGAAAATGTGGACCAAGGACAACAAGTTTCTCTTCAGCTGTGGGAGATATAGAACATGATCCATAAGAAAGTATGGAAGACTAGGGAATTTAAGCCTGATTATTCCAAGCCCTAATGGCTTGAGTTTTTATTGGTCTAAAAAGTATACTTCTCCATCAACATTGTCAATAAATTCTTCAAAAAAATATTTTCTATGATTTATGTGGCATGTTTCTCCTGAATCAAGCAACCAATCGTTTTTCCAAGCAAGTGAATCATTAAATAAATCTTCATTTACTCTGATATTACATTGTGCCACAACATAATGAGTGGATTCAAGTGCTTTACCTTTGTTTGTGTCATTAGTTTTACATTTTTGTTGGTTTCTTTGTTTCTCAACTTTGTCCCAAGGTAACCTGCATGTAGAGGCATCATGTGATCCATTTCTTTTGCAGCGTATGCAGTGCAAATCTGACTTTTCTCCTTGAGAGTGTTTGCTCCCCCTGCCTCTAAAATATCTTCCTCTTCCTCTTCGACCACCTCTTCCTTTGGAAGAATCTTGGGCAATATTATTTTCTTTATGAGCAAAGCACACAACCTTTTTAAAATATTCAAGGGTTGTCTTCTTTCCAAAAGCTTACTTTCTTTTAGCAAACTTTTCACAAGAGAGTCAAAGGTAATATCTTTGAGATTTCCATTTGTTTGCAATGACTCAAAATATTTGGAGTAAGTAGGATAACGTGCCTTGAGAAAAGCGATAAGAGGAATATCCAATTCAACCATAGTGGCTTTGATATCATGCATTAGATTTTACTTCAGATGCAAGAGAAAGAGGATCATTATTTTGTAATTCAAGAGTGAAGAGTTTAGTGATGAGTTGAACAACTTCAAGTGCAAAATGTGAGTCATAGAGTTCTTTCAGCTTTTGTAAGCCTTCGAAAGTAGTTGAGAATGGTGAAATATGGTGACTCACCTCTTCACTTACAGATGCTACAATTAATGCATAGGCTTTGTTGTTCTTATTCTCCCAAATGGCGAACTCTTTGTTTCTGGCTCTTTGTCTCTGTCTCCAACACATACACCTTTCCACAACTCATTGAAAATGAGGATGTGTTTTATCATCCGGGACCACTCAGGATAGTTCTCCTTGTCAGTGAGAACTATTCCCACAATAGATATGATTGAATGCATCTGTTTACTGTGAAAAATAAAATAAAATAAAATAAAATAAAATAAAATTCTAGCAATATACTGTAAAAAAATTGTACTTCTAGTAGCAAACTCTATTTAATTTTGAAAAGAAAAATTGAGGGATAATATATTAGAGTTATTAAATAGGGTGAGGGAAACAACAATGGAAAACATAGTAGGAGTGGTGATGAACTAGAATGGATTATAGTGAAGGTGTAGGAGCCTAATGACCACTTTCAGAATTCACAATAGAACTGAGTGAGCAGGGATGAAGACAATCTCAATGTTGGAGAAAATTGCAAAGACTACATTGCCAATGAAAATCCAAGAGCCATAAACCATTTGTGAATATGACATTTAATGTGAAGGATTGAACCAGCTTTGAGAATGATGGATAAGGAATAACGATCACCGCTAACCTCCCTTATCAGCGTGAAATTTTGATGCATACATGGAGCAGTATTACAACAATAAAAGCCACTAAATACGCAACAACAAGAGTAGTCTTACAGCCACAAATCATGAAATCTTGGAGAAGGCATGAGTAGCCGTAGTGGGCACAACATTCAAAACACTGAAATAGAATGAGAAGAGAGGAATGGTAGGCTTCTGATATTCCTAACCTTCACAGTTAGGGAAATCTCAGGTGAAGTCACCACACTGATAATAGCTTCCCTTTCCACCACTGTTGTCGCCACCAGCACCGACACCACCACCATTGGTCTTACTTGAATGAGCGCACATCAACTGCTTCCTTCCTTGAGAAATTTCTCGAATGTGTTGGTCCCAATCTTGCTCAAGTACTTATCTATGTTTCATGGAAAATGCAGCGATTTCAAGTTTAATTCTCTGCAATGTCAATCCTTGCAATCCACAGCTATTTTGAAGGACCTCTCAATGCAGGTGGGGAACAGATTCCTCGAGCCGAATGATGTTGAGCGCACTACAAAAGGAAAAGAAAAACAACAGTTTGGAGCATCATAATTTAGAGCTTGGCAATGGCAAAAAGAGTGAAATGTAAAAAATTGAGAATGGGAGTGGGAATGGATTCATATGACGTGCATGAAACTGAAAGTTCTAAAGGTTGTCTTCAAGCTCAGCATCAACTTCAAGTGTAGAAAGATTGAGCATTTTGCATGCAAGTGGAGCAACGATACGAGCAGAGAATAATAGTGAATCATAGAGGAATAATGATGTCTTCAGGCCAGTGGAAGCATCAAAGTTTCTAGGCTAGCCAATCTGCGTAGGATTCAGAATGCCATAGGTAGAATAGGGAGTTACAAAGGAGAGGGAAGACAAAAATGGCACTGGCTCTGATACCATGTCAGACCAGGCAGTAACTCCTCAAAATCAATTCATTCATATTCATTGAGGTTGGTATTTATTATATACATGAGGGAGAGATTGTTCACTTCATCTCTCGGTAACTATTCATATTTCTTATTATTTATTTACATTAGTTACACTTATTCACCCAGTCTTGATGATTAGGTGCCAACAAGTTTATCAATTACAATTTTTTTATTTTTTCTTCTCAATGTTGTCAAAAACCCTCTATAGCCAACAAATATTGAGTATAAGGGAACTCAATCCATTTATGTATTACAAATCATATTTTAAATAGTTAAGAACTACAATTTCTCTAAAATTTGCATCACCTAAATTGTAAAAGTATTGATGGTTAGTTTTCTCCTTAAAAATCTTATGTCATGATACATCTCATATACCCAAGATTAAAAAATATATAAAAGTTAATTATATGATAACATTATTTTAAATTGTTATTGTTATTTTTAACTATAAAAAATGTAATATATGAATTAAATATATAGACATTTAAAATAACACGTAACAAGATCTTCAACTAAGGATATTATTAGCTCATGAAAAGGCTTTGTTAAAATACCATGGGTCCATGTGAAAATTTAAATATCTTGATAGAAGTTACAACTGTGAACAAAATAAAATACCATGGCTTAAAAATAGCATGTGCCCAAACAATTCACTAGTTATGATGATCCCTATTATTACATCAAGGATGTTGCAACTCCCAAGACCCTCAACTTGAATTATCAACCGAGGGTTCATACGAACTTAGAGGTGATAGTGATATATGCATAGTAGCTCAAGTTATACTCATGTCACCCTCAATCATTGGATCATATCAAGGCATGCAAAGACCACTCCTTTAGCTATATACAAAAAAAAATTCTATGAAAAGGAAAAACATACACTAATTGCAAGGAAAGGAGCATTAGCCTAATTACAAAAATGAATGTTCCATACATTAGATGTAGAGGGTAATTATAACTAGAAGAAAGAAAAAGATTACACTAGTTGTAGAAATAAACCATGTTGCCCTACTTGCAAACCAATAAAATCAACATTCTACTTGTAGAATGTAAATCATTAGTCTAATTGCGAATTGTTTTAAAAGAAGAAATTCAGTCTACAACACGTAACTAGGAAATTCAAAAACTAAGTCTAATATATTTTCATTGACGATTTTCCCTTCATTTAACTGAGTGTGATATGATGTTAAGCTTAAAAATAGGGTATTTACTCACTGCATAAGATAATACCCATTGTGATTCAAATGTAAAAATATGATTCCTAACTTTGTTTGTTGTCTTATGCTTGCATCAAATGAAGGATGGGTCTACAATGAACCTTGGGTCTCCCCAATCATGGATTCAAAGGTTGGTGATCATTTATCAATATCAATATTCAAAAAAATACATCCTAGAGCAAATGTGGTTGGTTTTGGGTAGTCTTACAGGACTCTTACAGTTTGGTACAAGAAACCCCATTTTTCTACAAAATTTCCCTGTTTTGCTACAGGAATGGGTATTTGAGCTTTCTGAGGGAAAGGAAGGTGTTATAAAGGTAGTGGAATGTGGATGAGTGTGGATAAAGTATGTTTGAAGCCTTTTTCCAAGCTTATCACCCCTCAGATTCCCATAAAAAATTCATGCCCATGGTGTCCTTCATTGACCCTGAAAATATGATCTCGAAGGTAGAAATTGAGAGAAATGACAAACTTTATTTGGATGAGTGTGCATACTAGTGAAATTCATTGGCATCCCCTGTAGAATAACAACCGAGAACAACATCTAATGATCAATATTGCAACAAAATTAATCACAGTGGAAAGGATGAGTTTAATTTTATTTCTTCAAGATGTATTCTATCCTACAACACACATCTAATCCATTTTTCAAGTCATGATATTAAATTCTAAGGTTCATAAGCCAAGCATGAAAAATAATTTTAGTCCAAATCCTATCAATTTCCAAGGAATTAGAAACACATGTTTTTGGCTCATTGTTGTAGAATCTTCAACCACACTTCCCATAAGAGAGGTGGTGTTCAAATCTAAAACTACAAATTTTGCAATCTAGTTCCTAACTAAACAAGGAAATAAATACAATAATTTGAACAATAATAGAGGAAAAATGCATTAGAGGGACTAAATCTTCTGTCTGTGACCCTAACCCAAGGGTTTCAACCCTCCTAGGCTAACTCAGATGTAGACCAACAAAATACCTTTCATTAATAGAAACTAGAGTGAAAATACATAAACTAAAAATGGAGATCAAAGTCTCAAGTACTTGGCCTTCAATAGATTTCCCATAGCTCCAAGAGTTCAAATCCTAATGAGCCTTTAAGCCTATTTATTTAGGTGGATCTATTTCCCTATGTCTCCACATACACTTGAGTTCCTTGGCTTCTAGTGGAGTTAGAGCTATTGGCCAGGAATCTTGGCACTCAAGTCAATTTGGAGAGTTAATGTAGTGGTCAAGCTTTCTATATTCTCCCTAAATTCCTCTAACATGCATTTTCATAATAAATGTCTCCAAAAATGCTTATTTTTCCTACATATTAACCACATTATATCGTGAAATATGAAAAACACCCTTTAGTCTTCTTACTAAGCACGTTATTGCTAAGAAACGAAAACTATTGTGAGAGAAAAAGAATCTAAGGGTTTAAGCATAACACAATTTCCCGATAAATATACCTATTGATGGAACCCATCATCCTCCCTCTCCAAAAGGTGTTTCTCACTCTTTGAGCAACTTACTCACTAATGAAAAGTTCATTCATGGCCTCGGTGCCCTATTTGACATCTAAGGCATATCAGATGGTGTGCCTTCTTGTGAATAGAATCATGCATTTGTTTCTATGTTTTCCCATTCCCTTTGTTCTTCTTCCTAATCCCTTCTCTCCTGTAAGCCTAGACACAAGGGAGGATTGTGTTTTACCCCAATCCAATTTATCTTCAAACTTTTAATGAGCATTTTGTAGAGTGGGATTCTCTCTAGAGAATTCCTTAGTCTTTAAGGAGAGTGATGATCTTTGATTTGTAAAATGTGAGGCATCGCATGCATCTCCTTTAGCGAGCCTGTAAGATTTTAGTCCAGAAAAACTTAAAGGTATCCTAAAAATCGAGAATATCTTGTTCTTCTATTTCCATGTATTGAAGGGCCATTTGGGGATCAATGGAGATGATGTTGTGATTACTGATGACAACGTTGGAGCTCACTAATTTTTCTCTGATGTATAAGGGCTCACTTTTCTCTTTGGTCATGACCCTCTTCACTTCCTTGGCCCTTTTTCTTCATGGGTCAACCAAGAAGTTAGGGCCATCATTTCCATATCTCCCAATATTGATTTCATGTCCCAAAATTGCATGTATCTGAGGATCATATTGTGCATATATAACTGAGCCAATTTGGCTTCATCTTCAATACTTATCTTCTGGAACAATTCAATGAATTTCCTATAATCTTGGAATTGTAGAGAGCCATATTGTGCCAATGTTTTTATTTGGAATTGTAGCCATTGATGATTAAGGAATATGGAAAAGGAATCATATGGTTTCTTTCATTAGATGGCTTCCATGGAAAAACTTTCCATGGTGGAAATTTGTGCTTCTCTATCATATAGTTTCTCTTTTAGTCTCTGATATTCTAATTACAAATTTTCTCTCGTGCTTGAATCTCTTAATATTAGGTCATCCATTTCTCTACCCATTTATTCTAGTTTCTCCTCCATAATACCCACATCATCTATCCTCTTTCATTTTTCAATCTACATCCATCTATGGGTTCTCCCCATCTCTTCTTCCAATTTGAATAAGAGGAGGAATATTAATTTCTTGGGTATAATCCTACTTTCCTCGACAAATTTATAAAAAAATCCAAGGTTAGGTTGTGTTCTAGGCTCCTAGAGTCCTTTGGTACCTACTCCTTCCACTTTTGATGTGGCTTCCCTTTATTTTAGAACATTATCTTGATCATGTAGCATATATGCTCCTTCTTTGTTTCTTCCTCTGGCTTTCATGTTTTCTCCTGTAGCTCCTATGTTTTCTTCTATGGCTAGGTAGATTTTTCTTTGAGCTTCTTAGATGCGACTTATCTAGTGTTGGGCCTCCCTATGGGTGGTAAAGGTTGTTTACCCTTATATTTAGGGGAGGTGACCTCCTCAATTTTCCCTTCACTAGGTCCCAATTCTCCTTTTTGGTTGGTTGAACCACCAACCATTATTGGCAGTGTTGAAGTAGCTCGAGGTTTCCCTTAATTGATATTGGTGCTATTTATCCTCTTAAAGTATAAGGGGCCCTACTTGCATTGCCTTCTCTTGCACTTGACGGGTGTGCTAAGTGTGGCCAAGGTAGCAACCACCTCTTGTTTTATGTTCCCTTGTGAGAGGCTTTTTTGTTTCCCCTTTTATATTGTCATTTGAGTTATAGAGGGATCCTTAGAGGTTTCTTATTCTACTTTATGTTCTCGTTCTTCTTCTTCCTTTATATTTTTTCCTCCCTCTTTCTCTTCTTGTTTTTCCCTACCTCGAGCACTAGATTTTCGTGTCTCTTTTGGTTGTGTTGAGGTAAGGGCTTGTGTCTCAATGAAGTCCTTCATATCCATCTCCACAAAGTCAACCCACAACATAGGGATTTTGATATGTATTAAGGGATACATCCCAATGATTCTAAAGAGGGCATAATGAGAAATGTATTGGTTCTTTTGTTCCTTGACTCTCTCACTCATTTCAATTATAGATTGGAGGAGGAAATGTGGAACATTAAACCTGTTATGGAAAACTCATGTCTTATGTCATCATCATACCCCTTCATTTTCTCAAAGAACCCCATCCACTGGTACCTCATAAAAATGTCTCTCACGGGAGGATGTTTATTGATTCTATTGGTTTCTATGGGTTCTCTTTGATTCAAACCTCCTCCCATTACTGCTACTCCTATTATCTGAAGGGAACATTTCAAGATTTTTCTTTGAGTAATCTAGGGTGAATAAGTAGAGATAAGGTGGTTGTTGATTTTTGTTTTGGTCAGAGATGGAGAAGAATGATGCCCCCTACCTGAGTGAGACCTCCTTTTCTTTTTCCTTCCATTTATTATAGGAGAAAAAGAAATCCTTTGAAGGAATTTACCTCTCCAAAAATTTGCTACAAGATGCTTGGAGTAGACATAATTCACTTCACAATTGTACGGAAGGTGAGGAGGAAGGAAACCACTAACACTTCTTAGGATGAATTATTCATGTTCATGTAGGTTTGGTGGAAAATTTACAAAGGTTTGGACTCCTTTTCACCTCTCATCCTAATCTTGTAGCACGTCTTTTATGTTCCTCTAACAATCCTAGTATTCTTATAGTAGTGGTGTCCAGTCCTGTAACACCTGAAAACCAACTTTGTAGCTCTTATGTAGCAACCTTAGTAGCCTCTGGTAGCATATACCTTGAACTCTAATATATTTATGGGCCTCTCTAATTTTTTTTCTTTTCTAATGAGCATCAGTACAAGTGAAATCGAGTCTTTTTCTTTTAGTCCATTTTGTAATAATTGGCTCGACATGCTTGGTGACCTAGAATTTGCATGCATTTTCCTCTTTTATCCATTATCCCCCACTATTTATAATTATCTCTCCCCCTACCATGACTTTTCCACATTTCATGAGTGGCTTAGTAGAATTTTATTTATTAGTCAAAGGTGGCCAAGTTTATTGGCCACCTCTAGCCCATAAAAATTCTATTGTCACTCACTAAACACATTTTTTACCATTATACACATAGGGAAGAGGTGAGGGGTGTCTTAACTGGGCATAACTTTGATGTGGAGCTGTTTGAGATGAATGCATGCTACCGTTGAACTCAATGATCGACCAACTTCTATCTAAAGGTGTTATATTCCATTGTCTTGTTTATACACATGTCCTCTTTAAATAAAAAAATATGATGATGTATCTGAGAGATGAAATCTCTCTTCCATGCAGGCCTTTTCCAATGTTCGAACTACTATTGCCAGAGTGGATTAGTGACGTTGTTGCTACTCCTCAGGGATGGTGTGACTTCTCTAGGCCTTAGGAATGACATCTTTATGCTTTGGGGTGGCGAAATATTCATTCTAGAGTTGCAAGAGTCCTTTGTTTATGGATTTTTTGGATATGTGTACACTAATACATGAATGATATCATTCTTGTAGCAGTCACATAGTCCCTTCTCAAAACATCATACTACATTCATGGACATGAGTAAATAATACTAATCCTAGGGATATGGACAAAGGATTCTAATGGTGGTTCAATTTTGTGAAAAAGAGTGAGTGAAAAGTCCTTTTTTCTGTCTTTTTTTTGTTGGGTGTGTGTTATATTATTTCCATGACAAGTAACATGTGTCGGGGAGGGGGGCGATAACAACCCTTGTTCATTGTAATGGGGTGGTTCAATTTTGTGAAAAAGAGTGAGTGAAAAGTCCTTTTTTTCTATCTTTTTTTTGTTGGGTGTGTGTTATATTATTTCCATGACTAGTCACATGTGCAAGGGGGGGACAGTGGCCCCTATTCGTTGTAATGGGAATGACAAGGGGGGCAGTAGTCCCACTACACGGGGTTTGGGGAAGCTCCCTCAGAAAACAAATTTAGACCATATATTAGGTGGGTGGACCTAGCTATGGTTCTATGCATGGGTTTTGCACATGGTTTTTGGCATGATGATTTTTTGCCCCATGGTATTTTGTAGATCCGGTCAAGGAAACTATAGTTATGTTCTAATCTAGGGTTAATGGATTGGGGTTTATGAATTCTTAGGCATGTATATATATGTATTTTAACATTGAAATTAATATAACAGAAAATCAATTTGACAGTGCCAGTTTCAGGATCAGGGGAACATCTCTGTGTATATTTTCTTTACGTTTAATGTTCTCTCCATTATTTATTTCTACTCTTTTGAATTTGTATCGAAGTAATTTATGTAGAGGGTTAAAACCTACATTTGATATCATATTTGTTTCGGCTTCAAATGGATGCCTTTATTGTGGAGGAGTTTTTCTTGAACCTATGGTAGACCCTATTTAGTGGGAGATCCGTGGGATCGATTCTTGTGGTGAAAGAATATGGTGAGCAAAGGAAAGATAGAGATCAAGAAATTTAATGGTAAAAGTTTTGAGTTGTGGAAGCTCAAGATGAAGGATCTTCTGGTGGATAAATATCAGTGGATTGCACTAGATCTTCATACTAAACCAATGACAATGTTAGCAGAAGACCGGGCAAAGTTGGATCAAAAGGAAGAGAGCACAATACGGTTGTGTATCTCAGATTTAGTATTGTTGAATGTATCAGGGGATGCTACAGCAAATGATTTGTGGATCAAGTTAGGGACTTCGTACCAAGCTAAGTCTCCGGTGAAAAAAATGTTCCCATGGAAAAACCTATATAACCTAAGGATGAAGGGTAGAGACGTGGTGATAGAGCATATAAATGCCTTTAATACAGTGATAAGCCAGTTGTTATCTATTTATATAAAAAAATTTAGATGAAGATAAGTGAATTAGTTTGTTGTTTTTTCTAGTAGATTTGTCTAGGTTTTAACCACGTACATAATTACCTGCTTACGAAATCTAAAAATAGAAAATAAACAATAGCGATAGCATAAAACATAAAATCTATACACACAAAGATTTTCCCCTAGATTCCAAAATCAGGACTACAATATTGATTTTTAATTATATTCTTTTCAATGTTACAATACATATATATACATGCTGAAGCATCCATAAACCCCAATCTATTAACCCTAGATTAGAACATAACCATAGTTCCCTTGATCATATCTACAAAATAACATATAGAGAAAATCATCATGCCCAAAATGATGTGTGAAATCCATGTCTGCCCACCTAATATAGGGTCAACAACAAAAAAATTCCCAAGGGCCCTTGGCCCTTTGCAGGGGGCCTACTTCCCCCCTGTTGTGCTCGACGCAACGTATAGAGGGGGATGTCGCTTGCCCGCACATGGGATAGTCGTGGAAAGAATATAACACAACCAAACATTCTCCCACTTAATTTTTTCTTCCCACTAGGGTCCAAAAGAAACCTTAGTCAATGATCCAACCCTACAAAGCTAATTGTGTATATACACCAAGAGACCTTCTTAGTGCTCATAGAATTTTTCAATGCATCTGCAATATTATTCAAAGTGTCCAACTTTACTAGCAACACCATTTTGTCCTTAAACATATCCCTCACAAAGTGATATTGAACATCAATATGTTTTGTTTTTGGATGATAAGTTGGGATCTTTTCCAAAAAATTGGCTGTCACAGTCTATCCTTATAGCTCACTATACTAACCCAATACTTGAGCACAATATCTACAACCAAACTGCTTCCTTGCTTGCATGAGTGGCTGACATGTATTCTACCTCTCTAGTAGAAAGGAACACTATAGACTCTCTCTTACTCATCCAACTAACTTCACCTCCAAATAGGTTAAAAGTATACCCACCTGTAGATATTCTCTGACCCAGATCTCTAGCCCAGTCTGCATCAATAAAACCACAAATGTCCAAAACTCTGTCCAATCCTCGTCTTCCTTGGTAGCATAAACCATAATCACTAGTGCCATAATCCTTCTCAATACTCCCACTCCATGTGCAATGTATGGTCTAGCATAGACCATTGCATACATCAGGCTACAACTTCCCTTGCATGGAACACGAGATATGTTGCCTTCCTCTTCTTGTGTGTTGGGACATTGTTCAAAAAATAAATATATACCTACAAGAATAGGAACATTCACTGGTTTACTATCCTGCATATTAAACCTCTGCAATGTTATCTTGACATACTTCCTCTGGTTTAACTAGATCTTACTCTTTTCCTCATATTATTTAATTTCCATGTCCAAAATATAGTTTGCAGCACCAAGATATTTCATGTCGCATTTGGATGACAATTGGGTCTTCAAATCCTAGATAATTTCTTTGTCATTTCCAAACAACAACATATCATCCACATACAAAACACAATAAATAACACAATCACCAATTGATTTAAAATACACACCATGATCTTCTTTTCTTGTGGTGAGCCAAGTCCCCATATAAATGTATCAAGTTTCTGATACCATATCCTTGGTGATTGTTTTAACCTATACACTGACTTTTTAAACTTGCATACTACTTCTTTCTTACCCTTCACCATAAAGCCTTCAAGTTTCTTCATGTATATTTCTTCTTCCAAATCCCCATGAAGAAATGTTTTTCTCACATCCATATGTTCTACCTCAAAATCAAAAGCAGTAGCAACATATAAAAGTAATCTAATAGAAGCTATCTTGAAAACAGGAAAAAAAATATCACCAAAATTAATTCCTACACCTGGGATTAACCTTTCACTACCAACCGAGCTTTGTATTTATCTCCTTCTTGAACACCCATTTGGTGGTAACAAGTTTCCTTCCAGCCAACAACTCCACCAGATCCCAAGCTTCATATTTGTACAAATATGTCATTTCATCAAGTATGTCCTCTTTCCATAGTTTTTTATCCCTTGAATCTAATGCTCCCCTCACAGTTTTGGGGTCATCATCAATAGTAGATAATGAAAAATTTGAACTGAAAGTAGATGGACTATACCTTTCTAGCTGCCTTCTTTCTCGAACTGATCTTCTCATAGCTAGTGTATGTGGCTCTTCATATTCCAATTCCTCTTCTGCTGTAGAGTTTGATTCTTCCTCCTTTATCTCAAACTCTATCTTCTCAGGTTCCTTTAGTATGAATTCATATTTAATAACATCTTTCACCTCTCTAAACACCACATCTCAGTTGTACACAGCCTTCCTTGTTTCTAGGTTCCAAATCTTATAACCTTTTAAACCATCCTCATCACCAATAAAGATGTATGTACATATGCATATGCATCACATCCAAATACCCACAAATGTGAAAGATGGGGTTACTTACCAGTCCATACCTCTTGTGGAATCTTATCATCCAACCCTTTTTAAGTTGATGCTTTGAATGGGTAACTTGCAATCTCGATTGCCTTTTCCCATCATTCTTGTCATAACCCCTGATGGGCCTCTAAATTAAACATAAATTAAGGCCCATGCCTCTAAATTAAAACATAAATTAAATCCTAGACCATCCTTCATCACATGAAACCTCTCTTTCTACATGAGATAATTTATTTTTAACTTTAATATATTCATTAGGAAGGTTTATGAATAATTGGATATTTGTGCATAATATTATTTATTTTTGTGGAATATTATGAGAATATTGGGAAAATTATGATGATTTGGAGGAGAAGATAATTTAGGGACTTGTTCCCTACTAAAGGAGGATAAATAACAAATAATAAATCAATAAGAACTATGGAATTATGGCACAGATTATGGATTCACTCCAATGATTGAGAAAATCTAGGAATGTGTTCCTCTAATCAAGGGATCGGATCCACTAATCAAGCGATTTTGGTGGGGAAACATTCCTCCATTCATGGGGAATGATTCCTAATCATTTTTTATAGGTAACAAGTCAAATTTTCATCTAGAGATATATTTTCATTAGAGTTATTGTGGAGAGAGCTTGCATTTTTGCAGCTCCATTGTATTTTCTTGTAGGGATGTAATTCTATTAATGAAAATAATGCAGATTGGAGTCATGTTCAGCTTCTAAATCTTCTTCTCATCCATAGGTCTCTAAGTTTCCTTGGGATTGGCCATCCTAGGAGCCTCAAAGCCCTTTTGTATCATTTTTTTCCCTTCTTTTGACTTCTTATTCACATGCATCTCTTGTTTTTATTTCTTTCTATTTCTACATTTAGTATTAATAATATTTTGTAATCCATGATTGAGTTAAATGGTTGATGTAAGTTATTTTGTAGGATCACAAGAATTATTTCGTGCTTGGGAAAGCTTTGGGAGTTCATATTAATCATTTGTTTTCTTGGATTAATCTTCTTATTCCAAAATCTATATTTTTGGAACTCCTTTTTCACAAAGAACAATAAATTTCTGATATTTTTTATAGCATGTTGATGAGGTTCAATCGAGTTGGTTCCACTTGCATTAGATCACAAATTCATTCTAGTTCATAAAAAAACTAACCCATTACATTTTCACTTGATTTTGTTAGGCATTTTTTATATTTACTATCTCAGTAGTTCTCAAATTTCTAGATGTTCGACTAGTAATGTTTTTTTATTTTTTTTGCATAGGTTACCTATTTTTAGTGATTCCACTTGGAATAGGAAACTAAGATATCCTAGTTAATAAAAACAAAATTCCCATACAATTTGGATTTTATTTTCCTTGTCATTATGCCCTCACCAATTTCATCATTTCACAACTTCTCCAAGATTTTTGAGCAAATCCATCCATCTCCCAACCTTGATTTTGAGTTATGAGTGATCCTAGGCATTTTATCACTCCATTCCATTCACCAAACGCCTTCCATAAGCCTTTTTTCATCTCCAACGCCCATATTTTTTCTCTCAGTTGTATCTTGTAGAAATACAGGGAATCATGTAGGTTTTTAGTACATCCTATAGGTTTTCTTGTAGTGGCATGTTTTCAGGCTGAATTGATGGAAAAACTCTAGGAAGCCACACAATATCACCTAAGGGTCTCCAAGCCTTCCAACCATCCACCATCATCTCCAAGAAACCTGCCACATCACCAAATGAGATTAGCTTTCATACTCTTACATGAAAAAAGGCAAAAAGAAAAACACATTTATTTTATTCATTTACATGCACAGCAGTAGAAGGTTTGATGGTTTGAATCTACTTGCTTAGGAAAGTACGATGGAATACATTTTAACTTATCATTCTTTTGAAGAAAAAACTCTTAGCAGTTAGTTATAAAACTTTGTGTTTTAGCATTTGATTTTAGTCTCTTTCCTTGAACTTTATTTCTTCCAATAGGTTAAGGTTCCATTTCAAACATTTCATTTTCTACAATTATTTTAGGATTTGGCTTTAGTACATGCACTCCATTACACCATGACAGCAGAGGAATGACACATTGTATGCTGCACATATAAAATCGATACCTCTTAATATTGTGCAAACCTAGGGTTGATAATTTAAAGTTGATAGGCTTGGGAGTTGCAACATTCTTGTTGTATTACTAAGGCTCATCAATTTTTGGCACCGTTGTTCAGGAGGTGTCAAATTATGCATTGTTTTCTTCCCTATTTGATTCATTTCCTTTTACTTTTTTCAAAAGAAAAACATAATTGCATTAGACATATTTCATTTCAAAAACAGAAAAGTTCCTTGCATTAATGTTTTCATTCAATCATAAAAACAAAAAAAAATTCCCACACCAACCCACCACCCCATTTGATCACACGGTGTAGTAAGAGCGATATCATCATCCACTTTTGGAGGTAGAAGAATAATAATATGGAAAAGAATGTAGAATAAATGGATGGAGATGATAAGAATTAGGAAGATATTCTCGGATTTCCCATTCAAGATATTGATGATAGTGTGCACATGAAGAACATCCCTCCATCTTTTCTTCCAAAATTTCATGGTCTAAGGTTAGAGGATCTGGAAACCTTCCTCTTTGAATTTGGAATTTTTTGTAGATCTTATGGGTACTTATTAAAAACTTAAAAAATGAGATTGTTTCCCGAAACATTGAAGGATAGAGCTCTTAAATGGTACATGAGTTTAGGGACTAGTTCAATAAGGTCATGGAATGATATACAAAAGATATTTCTGGAAAAATATAAGGATCATGGTCTTAAAGGAGAAATATTTAGAATGAATCAAAGAGAATATTAGAGTCTAGAGGATCTAATATAGTGGTTCATGTATAATGTTAAGAGGGGAAAACTGCATGATTCAGGATCTGATACACTAAAAACCATCTTACTTAGAACAATTAGGGATGAGAGGATTGATCTCCTTAATATCATGAGTAGAAGTGATGTATACCAATTATCATTTGATGAAATTTGTGAAACATGCAAATATCAAGAGGAAAAACAAGAGGTAAATCAACATCAAGATTGGTAAGTCAAGTTAAACTTGGAAATTTGTCTCATGATTTTAAAAACGAAAATTCTTAGAAATCTAACAAAACAAGTAGAAATGTTAAGAATGCAAGATGAAGGAAAAGAAAATGTTGATATTTGTGTTACATAATCATAGGATGTTAAACATTGTCCATGATTACCAAGGTTGAAGGAAGTTTACCAAGAGGACCATGGAAACCTATTTACTCTCATATGATGTAAGAACTTAATTCAAAATTTCAAGCTTATGCACATCCACCTCAAAGTAATTGGAATAAAATCTTTCCTTGGAAACATTGGCCATATCAACCCCAAAGCCAATCTTGGCAAAAAGGTTGGCAAGGAATTTATGGGATCCATCCCCAATATCCTTAGTATCTTCCTCAATATCCTCCATACCAAACTCCATGTTATCTTTACCATTCACCTCCACCACCACCACAACCCCATACACATCCATCTCAAATATACACTCCCACTCAACTACCTCTACCACCATTTCCAAAACCACACATTGAAGTACCTCAGCCCACTTACAATGCTGAGGTACAACACTTCCAAACATATCCTCTTGAGATCAATGGTATTCACCATAGCTCAGAAGGATTATGGCAAAAAAGAGATTCTTTTAATATCATTGAAGGACTACATCCACAAGAAGAAGATTCGAAAGAGAAGATCAAAGAACCATGGGCTACAATTGATGAAGAACAAATATTAAAATTAGAGATTGAGAAAGCTCCCTCATGGTTACCATCAAATCCTCCATGTATTCAGGAGAACAATTGGCAAAAAGAGGAAGATTTGAAGGTCATGGTAGAAGAAGACATAAAGAATGATCCAGATAAGCAAAAAGACCAGGGGCATCACAACTATATTGAAATATGGTTCCAAACAGTTACTAAGTTGCAGCAATACTCTCTTTTTCAATAGTGATCAATATCATCAAAGTCAAAGAATTTTATCACTCAAATTCAGGTACATGTCAAAGCATCAATTTCAAGCCTACACATAATTTTGTCTGTCATATTAATGAGCACATGGCTCGATTGGAAGTATTATTATACTGGAAGGTGATTTTGTTTCTCATGTAGGGTAGGGTAAGAAAATAAAATATAAGAGAAAAAATAAAAATGTCAAGTGAAAACCTCCTTAGAGGCACCTCAGATTGGCTTAGATATGATATTGACCACGCCATATTCAACCCCACTCCCTTGAGGGAACTGACAGTGGGCCCGTTAGCTTCATTCATCATGGTTAGTGCTCCATCGGGTAGCACTATTGTGCTGGAGACCTTTGCAAGCAACATCTCGGCAGCTTTTGAAGTTCCAATAGCGAGGTTAGTGGACACCATGCCAGCCTGTGACACTGCTAGTTTGAAACTCCTACAAACCTATCTAGATGGCCCCAAATATTAGTTGTTGTTTCTGCTCAAACTACTATAGGGCCTCCCTGGTGACATCTCATGTCATGTCTCCAATGTCGTGCAAATCGCCCTCTATTAGGGTGATTGGGTCCAACAATGTCTTAATGGCCTTGGATTTCTTCCTCAACCCTACTTTGTCTTGTTCCCATAGATGCTTGATGTGGGAAAATGTCATTTGCAGGTCCATGCTATGCTGCCCTGTTTTCTCATCTGTCTCTTCCTTTGTCACAGGCGAAGGCGACCTTGTGCCTTTGTTAGAGCCCCTCTCTGTTCCACCTATTTTCTTCTCTGTCTATTGAGCATCATCATGCTCTGCCTGGGCCTTGTTAATGGCCTCCTTCTCCCTCTTCTCAGCCAACTACACCATCTTGAGCTTGGCCTCCTCTTTCTTGCGCTGTGTAGTGGACCTCATCGCCCCCACCGCCAAGTCTGATGCAGTGCACCACTCTGTTGGCCAACGATCAAGTATTGCATCAATGGCATCATCTGTTCCCAAGTAAGGCAATTCATACCATGTCTACGTAGGGTCCTTTCACACCCTGATTGACACATGGTGAAAATCTACCTTGAACTCCACGTAGCCCTCTAGGTTGGGAAACACAATAGGCGAAAACTGCGGTTTGCGATTGATGGCCATGTGAATGTTCATCTCCATCAAGATCCATAAGATATTGTTGTCCTTGATGTGATGCACATCCTTGGTTGCTCACAACGAAGCGTACTTTGCTGCTTCTAGTAGTTCTAGCATGAGTGAAGGGAACTGATTTTCCTCTGGCAACTCCCATTCTACCAACGCAATAGATATTATGAGCCACGCATAATGGAAGGTCTTACTGAGCTCCTGTTCCTCACGACAGTTTGCAAGGAACTCATCGTAGAGATAGTGTTCCCAATTGAACTAGACTCCTTTGGCGCATTGGGCTATTAGTGTGATGATAGGTGTGGCCACCTCATCTGCGTGACACTTCCTCATCACCTTTCCTACCAAAATCTGCGTGGCCACCTTTATTGCAGGATCACTTATACTTGAGATGGAATATCTGCATGGATTCTTCACAAGCTTAAATTTATTCTTCATGGCCTCTGCGAGGGCCTCCTCACAACCTTTTCTGCCAAACATCATGACCAGATTTTCTCCTATGTAGGGCAGTCGCATGATCCTATGGATCAATCTGTCGATGGTGGGTATTGGCTCCTCTAGCCATAGACACCCATCATGTACCAAGCATAGTAGTTGCTTGATGACCAATACTATAATTAGGGTGCAATGATAGTGTGACACCCATAGCAGGTTGAGCAAACCTACCATGTCTACTCCCCTGAACCACTTCCACATCTCCAATGTGATCATCCCAGTGGTTGTGTCAATAATGCGGCACATTAGATGCTCAGTCGCCAAGTGCAGGAACTTCCCATGGTCGGCTAAGTCCTAGTCTTTAAGCTTTAATAGAGTGACCTGCCGCAAGCATGGTCCTTCAAAGATAATATTAGCCTACACCAGAGGGGTTTGCAAGGGGACCTTGCTCTCGTCAATGTCCTTTGGCATCTTGGTCTTGCCCTTGCATGGAGCGATGTACTGCGAAAATCAAGTGATAAGTTCAACACTCGAGACTTCAACTTATTCTACGTCTATCCTAGGTCCTCATCGTCCATTGGGATGTCTTCAATTTCTTCCTCCTCCAGCTCCATATTGATGGTTTTACCCTTTTCCTGTGTAGTGGGTTTGTCCTTTGGTGGGTCTCTTCTCGAAAATGTGCACACTAGTATCGTAGTCTTCTTGCCCTTCTTATCCTTCACACTCTCCTTGGTTGGGGTCAGCTTCAGTCTAGGTGTTCGTGGTGATTTGGGAACATCTGTTAATACTTCTGCAACCTCTGGGGAAACTTCTTCTACCTCCCTAACAACCTCCATCACAGCCTCCTCATTCGTCACTACTTCGGTGTCCATAGCTTCTGTGGGTGCTGAAAAGACACTATTCAGCAATTCTCGTGTCGCCTCTGGTAATTGCTCAAATGCCGAACTCGCTATCAGAGCTTCAAAGAATTCTCGATTCAAGTGCATCTGAGAGCTCCAAAACTTAATCCTCAAAATTCCAAGTGTTTTTCGATGGGCAGCTGCCTATAATTTTTAGCACATTTTGAATTCAAATCCGACTGTTCCCCCCACATTTGCTTCATTAATGCCGGATTGGCGATAGATTTCCAAGAATATTACCCATAAATTTCGTCTTAAACACTGACCTCCCACTCCATTTGGCCACATTTATACCCTCAAATCATGAACAATGACTTTAACAATCACTTTGTAGCTGACAAACGTGATTTCTACCTGGGTAGAGCAGCTCCCTTCAGGCTATTGTGAACCCTATGACACTTCCTTGCTTCGCATGATCCTCCAATCGTGCATCCCCCTAACCCAAGAAGCATAGTTTATAGTCTTGCGCCTCCTTTTAGCTTCCTGGAGTGCTAAGAATATGCTACCCTCATATTGTCACATGGTCGGACCAATGGTGTATGGATTCAATCAACTTCCATTCACCTTTCCTGGGAAGGAATCTCCATTCAATTTAACCAACTGAACTACTCCACCATTAGTAATCTCCTTAATGACATAGGGCCCTAACCAGTGCATTCTAAACTTCCTTGGCAATTTATCAAACTTACTGTCATATAAAAAAACTAGGCCATTTACCTTAAAGGTGTGTAGCTTGATGTGTCAATCAGGCCATGCTTTTTTGCGCTGCTTTTGGACCTGCTGGTGGAATCTAGCTAGAAATCTCTCTTCCTCCAGCTCAGATAGTTGTGTGAGCCTCTCTTAAAGTGTTCCTTGATCCATCATACTTGTTAGTGCCATTATGCGTAGAATAGGCACAATGTATTTCATGGGCATTACTACTTCAACAACATAGAGAAGCCTAAAGGGTGGCTGTCTAGTCAATTTCTTGCATGTCATCTGATAGGACCATAGTATTGTGCATCTGCGTAGGTCCCAATCACTTTGTTAAGCATTGCAAACCTTGGTCAGCGTGTTCTCCAGCACTTTATTGAATGCTTCCATCATTCCCTCTTCTGTTGATATACCTGAAATTCCTCTGTTAGCGCCCTAATCATCTCGTTCAAAAAGTGCGTACTGCAATCCTTCATAGGTTGTGCCTCCACCCATCGAGTTAAATACTCAGTCACGGTGATAATGTACCGCGCTCCCATCTTCTTTCCTTAGGGTTGAATGGGTCCCACAAAATCTATCGCTCATTTCTCAAAGCATTATAATGTCATTTTTGGATTCATAGGCAACTCATCCCTCCGCGATGGCGTGCCCATCCTTTGATATACATCACACGCCTTGTAGTATGCTTTTGAATCCTTATGGAGAGTTGGCCACCATAACCCTACACGTAGAATATTATGCGTGGTTGCTCTCCCTGCATAATGACCTCCTGTTGTGCCTCCATGAGCATCTGTGTGGATACTGATCCTTTCAAACTCTGGTACATATCATCACAATATTTCATCAGACCCCATTTTCTATAGATTCTTGGTAATGACAGAAAATTCTATTGCTTGCACCACTAACTCCTTCTTCTACTAGACAATGTAACCTTCCAGGGAATTTCATGTCATTAGGAAGTGTATGATGTCTTCAAAATTACCATCTACAATGAGCACTACAAATAGCTACGCTTCAGGAAATTCCTCCTCCAAATTAGTGGTCTCTTCCCCAGTCTCAATGTGTGATAGATGGTCTAGTCCCGCATTCTATCATCCAGGATTCACAATAACCTCAAAATCATACTCTTGGAACAAGAACAACCACCTACATATTCTGCCCTCCCAACACAGGCTTATTTACTAGGTATTTCAACGTGGAATGATTCATATACATCTTAAAATGGCCTCCGAACAAATAGTGTTTAAACTTGTAGAGTGAGTGTACCATGGCGAAGGAAAATTGGACCATCCAATAGCGTTCACAAGTAGAAGGTTATCCAAGGCTGAGAAGAACTATTCCACCACCAAGTGTGAAGGGTCATGGTTTGCATGGTATCAGTGTAGTGACCATTTTCTCTTTAAATACATCCAAGATTTTCTTACAGTCCTTGTTCCAACATAACGTGACATCCTTTTTCTCCATAAGTGCGGCGATCTAGGCATAGCCATTGATAAACTTCTTGTAATACCCAATTTGTCCTAAGGTTGTGCGGAGCTATTTTATACTCCTCGTCACCTCCAAGTTAAGTCTCATCGCGATCTTCATGGGATTTACCATTAGTCCATGTATGCAAACCACATGACCCAATAGAGTTCCAAAGGGAACATAAAACAAGCACTTCTTCAGATTGAGCACAATCTGGTATCTTCAGCAAGTATCTAGCATCAGGCACAAATTCGCTACATGGCATTTCACCAGCCCAAACATAATCCAGTCATCAAAGTATACCTCTAGAAACTTATGAATAAATTCCTTGAAAGAAAAAATGACTACACACAAAAAAATCACAGGCGCATTCTTTAATCTGAAAGGCATTACAGTGTACTAAAAACATTTAAAGAAAAAATGACTACACACAAAAAATCACAGGTGCATTCTTTAATCTGAAAGGCATTACAGTGTACTGAAAACATCCCCACTCAGTCACGAAGGTCGTCTTGCTTCTATCTTCTCGGAATATCTTGATCTAATGGTACCCATAGAACCCATCAATGAAGGAATATACTTTTTGGCCACCTACATTATCCAATACCTCATCAGTGAATGGAGTTGGGAAAGGATCATGTATGCAAGCATCATTCAACTTCTTGAGATCTACGCATATCCTTATTTCATCCTTCTACTTCTTTTCCTATACCACCGTTGGGCTTACCCAATCAAATTCTTCTATGAGTTCAATGATGACTGCCACAAGAATCTTATCTAGCTCTAAGCAGACCTTCTCCCTATACTTTGGATTGAGGCGTAAGGTCTCTGCTTAACCATCTTCGTGTCAGGTTTTAATGTGATCTTCATAACACCCATGTCTCCTATTATCCCTTTTATCTTCGTAAACTTGGTAGGGAACAAATCCTAGTATTTATGGGCCAATTCAACAACCTTATCCACTGTCGCATCATCTTAGTAATCTCCAATGTTTGCGAATTTGGGCCTTGCTTCCATACCAATATTTACCTATTTTGTTTTCAGTGGTTCTGTTATATTAGGATTCTCAATCTACAGTCCCTCAACCTCACAACGAACCTCTATTTCAGGGATGTTAATCTTTTGCGGATCCTCATATTCTTCTTTGGCAATCATACTATAGAATTCCAGTGTGTGGCTCAGATGATTCATCCAATCAGGTTGAATTAATCCAAAGTATCCTATGGTATCCTAAAGATTTCTTTCACTTCTTGTTGCGCTTCGTCAATACAGTCAAACTCATCTTCAAAGCTGAATATCATTATGAATCCTTTGCGTAGAGTATCCCATTCACATGTACCATGCATAGCTTTGTTTCCAACTATCGTTCATCGGGATGACATCCAAGGTATGACAGAACAAGTGCACCCATTCCAGTTAGGGATTTTTTCCATAAACGTGAGCCCATTTGGTCAACTGTGGATGCAGATCATCCTTCCCCTCAAATTTTTCTATCATTTGTACCTTTGGTTTTGTAAAGCATGTTCTCATCATCCTCCTACACTTGCCCCAATCATAAAAAAGATACCCTTGTGCGTACCCCACCATCTTGTGGGCTATTACACAGTAATTTGTCATCGACTCTGCATTCCTTGATCCTAGATACTGGCGGTCAATGTGATTGACATATGTGTTGTGTCATGCTGCCAATTATGTTTCATTACCTTCCTTGCAATCTCAGGAAGAGTGTCTCATTTCATTATCTCTGAAGAAGACCCTTTTTACCTAAGTTTATGGGTCGTCATGAGTCAAAAGTTATCCCCCTCGCGAAGATAGACAAGTTAACACTAGCCCCAGTGAAGTCTTCACTCTTTCCCTATGCTACACCCGCAGAGAGCCATATTTGGTAAGTTTTTTAACAACTCATTGAAACTTTGAGATGAAATTAATTCATGGGTGGTCCTAGGGCTAGTTGTTGAGTCAGCTAAGCTCACCTTTCTCCTCTAGGATAATTGTTCCACATTTTGTGCAAACTCCCTAAGAGATAAGCTCTGCCTTCCTTCTCTCATGGGACCTCTCCCTCATATAAATATCTCCTCCATGAATAACATTAGCTAGCTTGGACGTAACTGGATGATAGCTAGATGTAATTTGATAGTTTCAAGTTTCTAAGAGAGGAGTAGAGGTAGAGAGTGTTGGAGTGTGGAAGTAGCCTCATTTGTATTTTGATTTGAGATATGTTTGAGTAGAGTTGGCTTGAGAGCTTTCTAGTATCAACCCTTTTGGACAGAAGAGAGAGCAATATGTTCTGTAGATAGAGGCAACCCATCTAGACCTAGAGTGGGTCTAGTCACTACACAAACAATACCAAAGAAAATTTCCTTAGAAAGTTGGTGTTATGAAGACCTACCTTCAATCCGACGTTCAATGAAGTCCTCGTCATGTTGCTCTAGCTCTTTGTTCTTCGAGTCATTCATACCTGAAAACAACATGTAGAGAAACACAACAAACACAAATAGAAAATGACCAAACAATCTCCCTGAAGAGTCAAGGAACCTCAAGCTATCGACATACAATTTTAATGCATGATATAGGAAACAAGCTATTGATTTGTATTAATATAAATCAAAGTAAAACTTACAACTGAGCCTTGATGTCATAAGCCTCCTTGAAGGGTCCTGTCGGTATGTCTCCATAAGCATTTACTTGTGGGCCATCTCCCAAGGGAACATATGACTTTCTCTTATGTCCAAAAGGGTTGATGCTAGAAATCTCGCAAGCAAACTCTACTCAAACATCTCTCAAATCAAATACAAACGAGGCTACTTCCACACTCCAACAACACTCTCTACCTCTACTCCTCTCTTAGAAACTTGAAACTATCAAATTACATTTAGCTATCATCCAGTTACATCCAAGCTAGTTGATGTTATTCATGGAGGAAATATTTATAGGAGGGTGAGGTCCCATGAGAGAAGGAAGGAAGAGCTTATCTCTTAGGGAGGTTGCACAAAAGGTGGAAAATTTGTCCCAAAGGAGAAAGGCAAGCTCAACTGACTCAACAACCAGCCCTAGGACTACCCATGAAGCAATTTCATCTTGAAGTTTTGATGAGTTGTTAAAAAACTTGCCAAACTTGGCTTGTTGCGGGTGCAACATAGGGACAGAGTGAAGACTTCACTAGGGCTAGTGTTAACTTATCTATATTTGTGAGGGGGATAACTTCTTTCGATGACCCAGAAACTTAGGTAAAAAGGGTCTTCTTCAGGGATAATGAAATGAGACACTCTTCTTGAGATTGCAAGGAAGTGTTGTGGCCACCAACAACCCCCCTTCTTATTTAGTGTTATTACTAATACCAACTAAGTGGGGACCCTTAGTAAAAAAAAAATCTTAAAAAAATGAATTAGTGCTTGTATTTTCTTTTTAATAAAACTTACCATCATAACTTAGGAAAATACATGAACATGAGAAATCGACTGATCATATAGATTTGATCCCAAGAAATGTCAAAAACTGGAGTGCTACCATCTCTTGATAACTGTTTGGAACTATATTTCAATATAATATTTGTTTTATTGGCTCTATTTGATTGGCATACCATAAAGTTCTTCTAAAAGTTGTTCATCAAATTCTTGAATGCACTAGGGATCTTATGATAAACAGGAAAGAAATTCCTCAATTTGTCACTCAATTGTATACTCTTTATCAAATGTAGCCAATGATTCCTTGATCTCCTTTGTATGCTGATAAGCATATATAGAAGAAACTATTAGATCCTCCTCTTGTGGATGCTCTTCATGAATCAATTGTTATTCTACTATGTTTTGAAATGCATACTCATCCTTGATGAAAACTATTAATTGTGGACAAGGATTTGAGAATATCCTTGTTGTGACATGCTCTCATTTACTTAATAAATTCTTTAGCATATTTATATTTTCCCTTTTTAATCAAGGCTACTTGCTTGAAAACATACTAATGGCTAGGGGTGTCTTACAAGACCTCTGATTGAAACAATTGAAGTAGTTAAAACTACTCTTTCTATCATTTTAAGAAATCTACTCCTATTTGATTAGTATATGTAGATAGTTCAAACCAAACAAAGGCTTTTGAAGACTCACTAAAATGAATGTGTAGGTTCTTAGCTCTTGTAGTACCACATTCACCCCTCCCTATCTTAAATGATTGTACTAAATGCATTGATTTAAAACCCGATGCAAGAACTACTATTGTGCCCTTGACATCTTCCAGAGAGTGACACCAAAAATGCCAAAACTAATTTGTTTGCATACACGAGGGCATTAAATTATCAACTTGGGAGTTTGTTGTTGGATTGGTGGGGCGTGACCTAGGTTTAGAGTTAATTAGCCAAACAATTTCATGTACTACTAGCCCTTTCGGCAACAACCCCTGGAGCACGGACTAAGGTCTCACCCGAAGCAGTATGGTAGGATGTTGGAACCAATTCCGCATCCTTGAGATGTTTGAAGTGTCGATTTAGTCCAACTGTGAACAACTTCACGCAAGTCACTTCTCGCAATGTCCTGACCTACAATACCTTCGCGACCTATTATAATCACCTTTGTGTAGCCCTAGCTAGGGATTGAGATGCTTTCACACTGCTAAGGCAGTGTTCTGTGCTATTTCCCTAAGTTACACTGCGGATCTTACTTATATTCTTACAATTGTTAGTTAACTTCATGCAAATAGATGATTTATCTTATATTCTCTTAATCAACATAAGAATATAAGTTCACACATCATATAAACAATATAAATGCAAATTATACCCAACACATTCAATGTTTAGAATAGGGAAAAGATACACATAAATGATAAGGACTTCTCCTTATTACTTCTTCAACCGGTTACAGACTCAACTCAACCTGCGGACTCAACTGCAGAGGTCCGCGCAGTTAGCTGCGGACTACTAGGCCTCCACGCACTCAGTTGTAGAGCCTTCTCCTACTCTATGACCTAAAGACTCAACTCTACACTTCAACTAAGACTCAATTATTCCTCTCCCATTTGGTGTCTTCTTTACAACTTAGGGTCTTACTCTATTTATATAATCCCATGGTTCATGAACCATGGGTAGAACTCTCAAGCTGACATTACATTACAAAATTGAGGGCGAACAATGCTATGACTCATTTACAAGTTCGCACTCTGCGCCCACAAAATGCGAAGTCTTTACATCGGATTTAGTTAAAACTCAGGCTTTAAGCCCCAAAACTTGCCTTGGGGGATCCCGCACCCAACAGGCTCCCACCACAAACATCATGACTCACCCTAGAGTCACTCTGTTGGTGCGGAGATCTTTGCGCAGAGACCTCCCAACTCTACTCGGTCTATTGCAAGATTAGTAATGCACTAAGCTGCTTCCTATTGTACTCCTGCATGTGCTATCCAGAGACAGCTAAACTGCTCCCCTGCATCTGCACCTACATCCCCTGCATCTATGTGATCTTGCCTTCAATTGATGTTGTTATGACAAAGGCCTCATTGATCCATAGTTGGACGCGCGCCTTCAAAACCACTTCTATGTCTTGCCGCGTCGACCTGCTCCTTAAGTGCTTTTGCATGTTGCATCCACGTGAGCCTCTGTGTAAGGGCCACCATCTGCGTGGTCCTTTTTATGTCATCATATTGTTGTTGTAGCTCACGCACTTTTGTTTCCAAGTGTTGTATGTTTGAGTCCTCCTGGAGAGTGCTGAGGACCTCGAATGACTCTTCCAACACTTTGGTGCAGTCCTTTACTACACTGCTGATCTCCTCTATGCCCATTGTGATGGTGCTGGCACATTGTTTCCTCACCTCTGGAGGAGTTGAAGGTTGTGCCTTCAACCATAGTTCTTCTATCTGAAGTTTTAGCTCCAACTGAACCTTAGCCATCTCTTCCTTCACCTCACACACCCTTGCTAATAGCCTTTGGATGCATGCCTCTGCTGAGATGGCCAACTCAGGGACCATTTGTAAGGCTTCTTTAACCACCTGCACCATCTTTTGGTTATGTGGCACTACCTCATCACACTACGAGCTCAATTGTTCCATTTTAATTTTCTGCTCGCTCAACACCTATAGTGCGTGACCCTCCCTAACCCGTAGTTCTGTAGTCATTCCATCCTATAGGACATAGAGTGTCTCCCAAGGAATCGCAACCATGTTGATCCCTACTCCCTTCAACACACTGATCATATGCCTATTGGCCTCATTCTCTGTAACTAGTGCCCCCTCTCGCAGTATTATGGTATTGGTCATGCAGGGCAACATTTCCTCAGCCGTGGTTGTTCTTACTATGAGGCTGGTCGACAAAGTACCAGCTTGAGGAGTGTGCACCTGCAACTCCTGTATCTATGCCTGGAGGGCTCCCAACACAATTTGATTCTCCTCTGCAAACTGCTGGAGGGACTCCGTGGTGACATCCTGCACCATATCCCTTATATCATGGAGATCTCCTTCGGTGATAGTGATTCGGTCGAAAGAAGTCTTAGAAGCTTTCAAATTCTTTTGCAGCCCCACTTGCTCTCTCAGGAACGAGCACTTCAACTGTGTAGACAATATTTGTGGGTCCACACCACCTTCCTCCATTTTAGGCTCTTCCTCAGGTGAAGGCAATTTATGGCCCTCACGCTCCATCTCTGCTGCCTGTTGCTGTTTTGTGGCTTCCTTCTACTTTTTTGCAGCTACCTTCACAGTGTCTCGTGCCTCCTATGCCTTTGATGTTGCTACCTCTTTTCTTCTCTTCTTTGCCAACTACGCCATCCGCATTTTTTCCTCCTCCTTCTTTCTTTGTGCAGTAGACTTCTCCATTTCCAATGCTGAGATGGTTGGAGTGTGCCACTCTGGCGACCATGATTCAAGCACAATGAATATAACATCGTTCATGGCTAGGTACGATAGTTCATTCCACTTCTTCGCAGGGTCCTTGTGTGCCCTGATGTACATGTGATGGAAGTCTACCTTCAACTCCATGAAGCTCTGTGGACTATTATAGACAGTGGGCAATAACCATGGCTTGTTGTTAATCCCCATTCTGATGTTCATTTCCATGAACACCAAGAATATCTTACTGTCTTGGATTCTCTATGCATCTTTAGTGGCCCACAACAAAGCGTACTTCGTTGCCTTCAGAAAATATTTCGCGATTGTGGGGAACTAGCTATCCTCAGGAAATTCCCAAGCCACTAGCACTATGGACAGCAGAAGCCATGCATAGTGGAAGGTCTTCCCCTATTCCTGTGCCTTGCAGCAATTCTCTAGGAACTCCATGAACAAGTACTCAGACTAGTTAAACTAGACCCCCTTTGCACACTATGTTGCAAATGCAACCACCGGCGTGGGCGCATCATCCGTGCAACACTTCCGCATTACTTTTCCAGCGAGTATCTGTGTCGCAACTTTGACTGCATTATTTTTTATGTTGGAGATCACGTACCCCCATTTCTTCTTCTCCAACTTGTATATACTTTTCATGGCCTATTTGATGGCCACGTCATCACTCTTACCATCATATATGCTCGTTGGGTCCTCCCCTTTGCAAGGGAATCAAGTAATTCTATGAATCAGGTGGTCCATGATGGGGATGGGATCCTCCAACCATAAACACCCATCATGCACAAGGGAGAGTAGCAGCCTGATGACAAAGATAGTCATTGGGGCGTGATGGTAATGCAACACTTAAAGAAGGTTCAACAACCCTACCTTTTCTACTCTGTGCAACCACTTGTAATGCTCCAACTCGATGACTCCTGCTACAGTGTTTTGCTTTGGCCTCATTAGCTGCACGGTCGCCAAGTGTGGGAATTTCTCATGGTCAGCAAGATCCCAGTCTTCAAACATTAGACTTGGCAGTTGTCCAAGGTGCACTCCTTCAAAAATGATATCGTTGGGTAGCAACAGAGTCTGCAGAGAGATTTTAGTCTCATTGAGGTCCTTGGGCACCTTTGCCTTCCCCTTCTATGGAGGAACATACGCGGGTAGATTGGTTAGAGGGTCCGTGCCCGCAGTTTCTTCCTCCATGTCTTCATCCTCATCCTCTTCTACCAGTATGTCCTCAATTTCTTCCTCCTCCTCATTAGTTTCCAAATTAACCGCTTTCCCATTTTTTTCCATGGTCAATTTAGTTCGTAGCAGGTTTCGAGGCGACACGCGCACCGAATCATGGCTGCTTATCTTTCTTTGGTCTCAACATGTGAAGTGATTTAGGGATTTCCATGACTATCTCGACATTCTCAAGGGAATCTCCTACTGTCATGTCCTGCACGGCCTCTTCGCGAGTCATCTCTCCGATATCCTTGGCTTCCTCAGACACTGCCATCTTGTTTTTCTAGAAATATCTCAACTGCTCAGCCAGGGGTTTACACAACGTCTTTAACCTCAACAGGTTGAATAGGTCTAGGATCAGAAAGCTCTGGGCACATGATAGCTCAATTCTCAAATGGCCAAGTGTTGTTTGCTGGGCATCCCTTTATAATTTATAACACCTTTTGAATTTGAATTCGACCATCCCCCCCAAATCCATTCCATTAATTCTCCCTTGGTGGTAGGTTTTCCCAAATTTCGCCCATAAAGTCTGCCTTAACTACCTGTCACCCACTCCATTTGGTCTCAAACCAAGCATCACATCGTGAATAGTGACTATAACGGTCACTTTGCAGCCAGCCCGCGCGGTAGCGCAGCTACCCTTGCGCTGTCATGGACCTCATGATGCTTCGCTCCTGCGCTCAGTTCTTTTATCATGCAGCTCTTGGACATAGTAGTTTATAGTCCTGTGCCTCCTGTCAACTTCCTCGAGCACTAAAACTCTGCTTCCTACGGATAGTTAGGAGGCAGGGCCACCTATATATGGCTTCAACTGACCACTAATTACTTTTCCTCAGAAAAGTTCGTATTTTAACTTTACTACCTGTATCGCCCACTTTACCATCTACATCGTGCCACCACTTGTGATCGCTTTAGTAACATACAACCCAATCCAAGGCATCAAACTGATCAAATCTCGACAGTAGCTCTCAAATTTTTCAACGTAATCGTGCACATCCTGCTTTATCACCTCGATATTTTTATCAAGGAAGTCCTTCTTGATTCCTTTCTCAAGCTCTTTGACTTCTTCTTCTGCCATGGTTCTTTTCTCCCACAACCAAACTCTCTCATTCATGAGTTCTTGGAGCCTAAGATTACCCTATTGGATCTCTTCATCAAGTCCCAAGTGTTCTTCTTCTTCCAACTGCGTGATTCCTTCTTCCAAAGTTCTGTGATTCGCCATATCCGTGGGCGCTGCTATGCGTGAACTAGGCACAATACACTCCATCAACATTACAACATTTGCTCCATAAACTAGCTTAGAAGGCATTTGTCCCATTAGTTTTTTTGCACGTCACCCTATAAGCCCATAGGACTACTAGTATGTGTTGGTCCCAATCACCTCGTTGTGCATTACATACATTTTCCAGCACTTCGCACACCTCGTTAAATGCTTCCGCATGGATAACCTTCTGTGCACTCATTCTCTGCACACTCTATCGTTTTAACTTGAGGAGGATTTTGCACCTTTTCCTCCTTAACACATGTTTATTGAATGTATCTCCCAATGTGAATTTCATGTGCATCTACGTAGGTTGTTTGTCGTATGCCTGTACCCACCTGGATAGATGTGCACGCAGACCATCCCGTCCATTTTTTTTATCTACCAATCATACTATATGCCTCCCAAACCATGTGCGCATCATCCTCCTACATGCGCACTAGTCTTCAAAGCTTCCTTTATGTGTATCCCACTACCTCGCAGGCATAGCACGTAGTACCCAATTCAAGGCCTACAAACATGGCTTTTTCGACACCTCCCTTTCAAATCTCTCCAAGAAAACATCTACCTCAACTAACCCATCATAGGTAGGAAAATCTCTTACTTCTATCGATAGAAAGTGCAATGATCTTATCATCATATTACAGTTTAGTGTGGATACCTCATGTAACCAGTTCTGCCATCGCTCTATCTCATCATCTAAATTTGAAGTACAGGAGCTCTTGTGCTCCCATGAAATGCATCCATCCATGGTAAGATTTACCCAGTCTTACTCCTGTACAATTATCTTCTAGATGTAGTCCAAATCGTCGTCACTTTCATAGTCATGCACCAACTCTATATAGTGTGATCCCTCAGCAAAGTATAATGGTATCACTACGCACAGAGACTTCTTCTCAAAAATCATATTGCGCTTCTTCAGATTAATCACCCCATTCATGTCAGTGGCCCAATCGATTCCTATGAGCGCAGGGTAGGGATTGTTTTCATCAACAATCTCTATCACCTCGAAGTCTGCTAGCACGCTCGCTCCCTCAATATGCACTATGATTCCATGCAATCGCCCCAGGGGTATTGTCTTCTGTTGATTCACCATTCGCAGTTGAATAGGGGACCATTGCAGTGTAGGTTTCCCCATGCACTCCCATGTCTGCTTTGGAAGAACATTCGCATCTGATCCTCAATCCAGAATTACTTCTTCCATCTCATATTCTCCAATTTGTGCAGTTAACCTCATTTCTCTCCCCGTCCTAGTCTTATGCTTTCCAATCTTTTGAACTACACGTGATTCTCCCTGTGTGATCCCAGCACATTTGTTAATGAGTTCCTGTAATCACTTTACAACCTAACTATCACGTAGTAGCTTCATACATGTTTCCAAGAACATTGTGAGCATCGATGGTTCAATCTTCAGCTCCGGTCTGTCTTTTATTCCTGAAGTGGAGGCACCAGCGAAGCTCTTCTTAGCTTCCATAAAGGTTTCTCAAGTGCACTCTTGATTAAACTCAACTTCTTTTGCCGGAGCTTTACAAACCCAAGTGTTCTCTTCTGGTTGTTTCCCTTTATCATCTCCCATTGTAATTCCACTTCGGAGCAGAATGTTCACATTTTGATCTTCCTCACACGGCTCATACCTCATCATCTGCAGGTTCTAAGTTGGGGGAGGTGGTAGCGCTCCCTTATCGCGTATTCTAGCTATCAGCGTCGGACAATCCACTGTCTCATGATCAAACAAGGTGCAATACAAGCATGATGGATGCATTGGATTTGTACAATCATGGGCATAATGTCCTGGCCCTTCACAATTGTAGCATATCAACTGTCCCTGACCTCTTTGAGGTTCTCCTCCACCTCGGCCTCATCCACGCCCCTGAAATCCGGTTTGCGCCATCCTTGCACTCTGGTCTAGCGGCCACGTTTCAGCCCAAACTATGTAGGTGGGAGTTCTATCCATCATCAACTCATAGCTTCTATAAGTGCGCTCATCATGCCCCACCGATCTACAGAAATTAGAGAACAACTGTTGCAAATTCTGTGTGTACATCTGCAACAAATGGAAGTTGTCCGTAGGATGCTTTCCTCCTATTTGAAAAATCGCACACCACAAAGCAAGTGTGGCACTTGGTCTTGCTTGCGCTTTCAGCCTTCATGGCATCAGTCCTCCTCTCCTGAGGTAATTCACGAACACTGGGTAGTGGTCCTTTTCATGACCATGGCCTTTGAATTTTACAGACCACACCTCTTTGCACACTTTTGGTTTAGCATTCATGTCTTGTTTCAGACTCTGCATTTCAAGGTATAAGTTTTTTGACTGCACATGGATCTACTGAAATCCCAAGTTAGGATCCTCTATTGGGGTCTCATGCAATTTCATCACGATCTATAAAGCCTCTGTCTGAGTCGTTAACCTCTGTTGTGATAGCCCGTTCATCAAATGTAGCATTAGCGATGCTACAAACCATTCACGGTGTTGCCCATCTGTCAAAGTCATATTAGCTTCGCGAATTCTACACTTTAGCCTCTGATCCAGCTCCTAAGGAGTCTCGCCTGGTAGCATCGTGATCTCCTTGAACCTAATGATCGATTTAACTTCTGAATTTAGCCAACTAAATTCACTAGTTAGCACAGTTTGGATAGCCGCGATTCCCGCATTCAGATTATCACTTGAGTGCTTAATTTACCAAGTCAGCGTGCAGTCCTGTAGAGCGCTAACCAACGTCACTTTGTTGATATTACCATTTGTAACTCCTTGCGCTTCCCAAACGGCTTTTACAATGCACCAAAATTGGTCTAGATCTTCATTTCCAAATCCCTTGAACACAACCAACTTTATCGTGCTTGCCATATTGAATCGCGGTGGCGGTGGACGTGGTATGGGTGAAGATGGAGGTGATGGCAGTGTGGGTGGGGGTTGTATGCACGGAATTCTCTACCTTATCAAATGGATCGCACTTTGTGGAGAGACCTTAGCGAGCTCTCTGTCATCCCCTCGTAGAGGTGAAATCAAGGGGCTATTCTCTAGTCCCTTACTTCCTTCGTTTCTGTAAGTTTTTCCATTTTGTGTAGCCTCGAACATTAATGTAACTCCATAATCCATTTTTTGTATAGTATCATTTTAATCCAAGTATTCAGGGACTTTACGTACTTACCTCGTAGTCCTTTGAGAAAGCGTCGCTCTACCTCGCTACAGCTAACCGAAGTGTCTACCGTGAACTCAGTCATGAATCCTCCTATAATCTGATTGAGCCAGTGATCAACAACGTGTGCGATCTTATCCTCCAATGCTTCCAATCTATGCACCAATTTTGGGATCCGCATAATAGGACTGTCAAGCTTCCACCTTCCTTGGCTATCTGCTAACTTCGCGATCCACTTGTACAGCTGAGTAGCAAAAGATGCGAAGAAAATTTCGTGGATCTCAGTGTATAGGTAGTAGTCTAACCACTCTTCCTTTGTCAATCATGGATTCCTATTCACCTGTGCCACGAATTCATGAATTCTCCTATCCAACCTCCCTTGAATCTCCTTCTTAGTTGGATTCCAATGATATGACATCGGACATCTCTATGCAAATTCCGGTCCCAACAACGGAACCATTTTTTGGCTTGATGGGGCCTGACCCAGCTTCAAAGTTAATTAGCTAAACAAATCCCTGTACTACTGGCCCTTTCGGCAACAACCCACAGAGTGCGGACTACGGTCTCACCCAAAGCAGTATGGGGGGATGTTGGAACCAAGTTTTCACACCCTTGAGATCTCTGAGGTGTCGATTTAGTCCAACTATGAATAGCTTCATGTAGGTCACTTTGCGCACTATCCTAACCTCTGATACCTTCGTGACCTATTATAATCACCTTCGCATAGCCCTAGCCAGGGGCTGAGCTGCTTTCACACTGTTAAGGAAACGTTTTGCGCTATTTCCCTAAGTTACACCACGGATCTTACTTATCTTCTTACAATTGTTAATTAGCTTCACATAAATGGATGTTTTATCTTATATTCACTTAATCAACATAAGCATATAAATTCGTGTATCATATAAACAACATAAATGCAAATTATACCCAACACATTCAATGTTCAGAACAGGGAAAAGATACATAGAAATGATAAGAACTTCTTTTTATTACTTTTTCAATCGGTTACAGACTCAACTCACCCCGTGCATTCAACTGTAGGGGCCTGCGCACTCAGCTGTAGAATACTAGGCCTCTGTGCACTCAGTTGCAGAGCTTTCTCCTACTCTACGACGCAAAGACTCAACTCTACACTTCAACTAGCACTCAATTCTTCCTCCCCCATTCGGTGTCTTCTTTACAACTTAGAGATTTTCTCTATTTATACAATCCCATGGTCCGCGGACCATGGGTAGAACTCTCAAGCTGACATTCCATTACAAAAATAAGGGCAGGCAACCCTATGACTCATTTACAAGCTCGTGCTCCGCGTCCACAAAATGCAGAGTCTTTACATCGGATTTAGTCAAACTTGGGCTTTAAGCCCCAAAACTTGCCTTGGGGGATCCCGCACCCAACATTTGTAAACTTGTGAAATGTCATGTATTGTATGTGTAAGTTAACAATTTGTTATCTTATAAATTTAAAAAAAAATACTATCTATACCTAAACTATTGCAATGTAAAGAAAAGTTTTAAATTGGTAATGCAATTTTCAAGCAACAAATAACTAATATTCTCCAATCTAAGCTACAAAATCTTAAATAGGTAGAAATCTAGGAAGTGGGATTTTATGCCTTCAAAAGGCCCACATAATAATACTCTTTTCACTTATGTAGATTGTTTGGCTAAGAAATTCTAATCAAACCTGCCTTAACCAAAAGCTATTTTAAATCAAGTGGGAGAACATAAGCAACTCAGACTAGTTGATTCATGAGACATCCATTAGGGTCTCTCCTACTAATAAATGTGGATGTGGTATTTTATTCTACTCCCTTGGTTGAATTAAAAACTTAGCAACAAGAATATGTTGATTTCTTTATCATAAATTAGTCGAACAAAATTAATCTTTCAAAATTAAATGATAAGTCTAATCAAAAGAAACTAATATGTTGTATGAAGAATGAATTCACAAATATATAACAAAAAATTGAAAAGAAATTCAAAAGATATGTAAACAATAAAATATAGAACAAATTAAAATATACACATGAATTTGGGTAGTGTCCAACCCTCAACTGTGTAAGAAAACTATTTGCTAAAATAATCAAAATTACTGCCTATATTAATAAAACATAAATGATATAAAACTTTAATAAAATTTTCATATTTATATATATAGATATTTTCCTTTCCTTCACTTCTATATGAATATATATCTAAACTATCTGAGCGTTTTAGCATATGGTCCCCCATCAAATTCGATTCTCAACGTTGGTGGACAACTAAATTGTGAAAAAATTATGAGCTATAGAAATGTGGGTGGATTTACTTGTGCTACAAGCTCATTTTCTTGAGTAGCCATTGGTGGATTTACTTGTCCTACAAGCTCATTTTCTTGAGTAGCCATTTTGGATATGTAAGAGTTTTTATGTCAAAGGGAAACTATCAATCTCAAACACTAAGAACAAAATTAGGATTTGAAACAAAATTCACATTTCTGTTTATAACAAAATTAGGATTAGGAATAAAAGTTGGGTTATTAATTTTTTAATAGGGTAGTTTTTAATTGTGATATTTTAAAGTTTCAAGTGCATTTTTGTTTAATCTGGTGAAAAGATTTGTGGCTAAATCTTGATTTGTGTTGTTTAAACCAGTTTTTTATTACATATATAGATTCGGGACCCTCAAAAACCACTAGGACACCTCCATTATGAAGATTTCACTTGTTAAACATGCGATCTTAATAACTTACAAGATTCTAAATAAATTAAATAGAAAATAAATTTGAAAACTTTCCAAAAAATCTCACTTAAAAACTACTACTTTTTTAACATTTTTCGCATATCTAGAAAAACAAGCAATTAATTACCAAAAATTTGATAAAATCTAATAAAAATAATTAAAAATTATTAAACAATAAAAAATAGTGAAAATATAGTTTTTAAAAAATTTATTTAACTAAAAATAAAAGTAAATAGGATATATATATATGGTCAAACTCACATTTATTTAAATGACATTTTAGTAACTTTCTTTTTCTTATTTTTAGGAAGATATTCCGTCACGCGGTTCCCAAAAGACCCTTTCAGTGTACCTTTCTGTGACCGAGATCGAATTGAATCGATATCCCATTGGGCTGCTGGTCAAACATATTTATATTTATATCAATGAGAAACACAATACTCAAGGCCAGCTATTGCAATTTATTCCAATTGACAAGATGTAGTCAAAAGTATGTTTAATTTGACTAAGTAAATAAGTAACTATAAAAAATAATGAAAGGAGAAAAAAATAGAAATACATGGTTTATATATGGAACTCCATGTGAATAATCCATAAACATTGACGTTATTATAGTACTATATGTATACATAAAGTGGAGGGTGAGATTTGATTGATGGTTAGGATAGTATGTGTGTTTTTGTAACGGCATGTCTTTTTTATAATAAAAATAAATATTTTTAAAATAAAAATAATATAAATTATAATTAAAATATAAATGAAAAATATATATTTTTATATTTAATTAAAAGTACTATAAAATAGTAATAATTTATTCACTAATTATAAGCGATATGTGGTAAAAAAATCACTTTTTTTTAAAAGCCATAAATAAAAGGAGTTGTTTATAATGCGATTTTTTGGAGATTCCGGTGACGGAATCCGGCGAAGAAATTGAGGTTAAATCTTGATTTCTTGCAATTAAAATGGTTTTTTAACTGCATATTTGGATTCAGCGCCCTGAAAAACTCCTGGGACACTTTGATTTTGCAGAAACTAGCTATCAAACTTGCCATTCGAATAAAGTGTTGCTGGATTTTGACCGGAAAAACCCACCGAAAAGGCTTCCAAAAAGTCTCATTATAGACAACTGCTAAATAAAATATTTTTATATATTTTTTAGTAGAATTTATATTGATTAAAGAGATTATCTATAATATTATATATTTATATATATATATATATATATATATATATATATATATATATATATATATATATATATATATATATATATATATATATATCTTTATATATTATAATATATATATATATATTATATATTAGCCTCAAGGGTTAGCTCAATTGGTCAAGTCAAGTCGGGGCCTCGCCAATGGGAGGTCATAGGGTGGAAACCCGAAAGCTCTTAGGGTCAGGTTAGTAAATAGGCCTGAGGGATGTGACCCCTTTCAAGTGGGGTCCACCCTAGCGTTGTTCGATCCTGGACGTAGCGAACCCACTGACCATGGGTATCCGTGAACACAGTAGTGAAATATATCTTTATCTATGTATGTGTGTTTATCATAGTAAAATGTTTTAATGGCTTAAAAAAAAGTAACTAAAAGTAAAATAATTGAGTTTTCTTTTAATAAGACAGAAATGTGTACTTCATCCAATTTTTAATACAAAATTGATATGTGAAATTCAAAAAATATTATTGATAATAAAAATATTCAATATGATTCATAAATTAAAATATTTCACTATGCAAATTTTAATAATATTAATGTGTTAGCCTCAAGGGTTAGCTCAATTGATTAAGTTCCCATCCACAAGGGTTAACTCAATTGATTGAGTTCCCATCCTCAACACCCTCTAGGTTACGCTGTCCTAGTATGGCAAAGTTTTGGGACTGTTGTGAAGTTGTGTTGTCGCAAGACTATTGGGTCTCGATTATTGGGGCTGTGAAGATTGGGTCCTCTAGTGTTTAGTTTTATTTTGTTTCCAGGTGGTCGTTTATCACTGTGTGGACGAGCGATTGAGGGAAAGGTGTTATGCATTGTATTAGTTGCAAGGTAATGATAGAGTCAAAGTTCATTGTTTGTTGTAGATGGGTCAAAAAAGGAGACTCAAACAATCTCGAAAAATATTGGCACAAGTGAGGAGAAAGAATGAAAGGGAAATCACTGCAACAAAGTATGAAATGTTTCAGCCAAATATAGATATGAGTCGGACTGTCGGACTAAAGAATTTGAAGATACCGATGCAATATTGAAGCGATTAATGCATGTTCTGCCATCATTCTCAAGTAAAATTTTAAGCTTCGGGCTATTAAAATGGAGGGATTGCTTGGTTCAGTGGATTTATGGGAATTTGTCTTAAGAATCTTCTATAGATCCCCAAGATAAGAGTAGAGGTGAAGTCCCATTTCTTCTTATTATCTCATCTCTAGATGAAAACATAATGTCAAGAATTTTAAATGAATTTGGTGAAATATATCAGGCACAAATGTTTTGGAATATCGTTAAAATGAAGTAGAACTTAGAGTGGAGTGAGAAAGTTGAAGTTGATGAAAGGATTATGGAAAATGATTATTATGCTTTCATTATTCATTTTTAATATTTTAGATAATGAAGACTCATTACATGAGCTTGCAGATTACATTCAACATAAGCTGATTTATACATAAACCCACTTGGAGATTCAATAGTGGATTTCACTGATTGTAAATTTTTTTTTATTATCTAAATATACTGACTATTGAATTTTGTCATTGACTAGCCATCATGGGAACAAGGCTTGTTGACATCGTGATTAATACTCTAACACATCTCCTTAATCATGACCTAAACGTTAGCGTGCCTATTCATCTCAGTCTTAGCTAGGCTTAAAATAAAACATAAAAAAAAATTGATAACATAGCTTTCATTTTGACCTTCTTGTTAAGTGTCCATGCTTGTTCATTTCCTAGTGTAGCTTCATCTTCACCTTTCTTTCCATAAGATAGTGGTGGATCTTCTCCTTTGTTTTATGTTTTCTCCACCAAAGGTGGAAGACTTGAATCCTTAATCTCCTCTTTCTCGATATTGTTAATGCAAACATGTTTTCCTGTATTTGATTTGTGTATGGAGGTAGACATATCTTCTCAGCAAACAATGACTCATCAATAAGAGGTTTTCCATGCATCGTATTGAACCAATATTCATAATTCTCATCCAATTTGACTTCAGATGTCTCTGCATCAGAGAGACTTTCTTCATAAAAATATTCAGATTTGACATCATCTCAGTATATGTTTATACCCCTTTTTTGGGCTAACATTGACTATTTACAAAAAAGGTACACCTTGGTCAACATGGTCAAGAGGTTCTGTTGTAACATTTTTTGGTTTTCATAAGATAGAATATTTGAAAAAATGTTAAGTTAGGATATGGACCTAACAATAGTGAATAAAATGTTTTTAAAAGAAAATATTTTGATGATGATGTCCATATCAAAGAAAATTTTAGGGTAGATGCTCTAAAAAATTAAGGCAAAAAGAAAATGTTAGGTTAGAAATAAAATAAAACAAATAAACTCTGAAAGTGAGCAAGTCTAAATGCCACTACTATGTTTCTGTAAAATAATGGTTGTGTGCAACTTGTTTTAAATGCCACAACCCATGACAGTCAAATAGTTTAATCTTGACTGCTTCATGCTTTAAATTTGATGTTATAGTTAGAGAATAAAGCTCTGGCCAAACTGTTTAATCTTGGCAGATCAATAGTTAGGTAGAGAATAATAAGGTGCTCATCAATTTAATCTGATCCCTTGGAGGTTATAAGGGTAGATTCACATAGTTCTCTTTTGTAAAATAAGAATAAAGGAAAAGGGTTTCCTAGCTGAAATGCACCCATTAAATGAAGAAAAAATAATAGGGTAAGCAAAGGGTAAGCAGAAGAACGGTTGCAGAAGATAATTATTGATTGGACAGAGTATACATTTATCATGTTTTTATATCCATGAGACAATTACACAAGGAAAATGAAGGTCTAGTTGATCAAGTAATTAACTTCCCATTAATCCCCATTCATCCCTATATTCACTAATTTCCCCTTCCTATCGCTATACATCCATATTCACTCATTTTCCATAAAAAACCCGTTTTCCTAAGGTCAAAACTTTTTTTACCTAGGAAAAGTGAAAATACTATGTAAAATCCCTTTTTACCATGTGAAGTTCCCTTTTACCGAAAAACCCACAAAAAGTCATTTAGCCTAAGTATTCATGCATATATGTTAAAAGTAAATAAAACATAAAAAGCATTATACTTATTGCATTTTTCCATTCCACTCATATTTCATATTATTACTAACTTAATGTATTAAACCCTTAATATCTTCCCTTTCCCGTATATATTAATTCCTTATTAAAATATCCCAAAAAAAACTTTAGTTTTATAATAAAACTATATATTCAATCAAACGTCGCATCGACAGGATCGCAAGTCTTCTAACATGTATTACTCCCCACATTGCAAACTCCGATTGCGATATGCGATGGGAAGCCCAAACCCGACAAAAATATATACCATATTTTATTACCACTTGACATCCGCCCTCATCGCAAATCCCGTCCGACGTATATACCTCCCACCACTCCAATTTCCAATATCCGATGGGAGCCCAGACCCGGCCAAATATATATTATAGTTTACCACCATATCGCATCTGGCCCTTATCGCATTCCTTTGCGATGGGCCTACCCCCACGTAACTCCGATTGCAATATGAAATATTAGCCCGGATCCGATATCATTATCGACCTGAGTTAAAAAAATTTCAAATCTGCCATATATGGTTTTGCAAAGGATTTCTCTGTTAAACCGTTTTTACAATTTAAATGAAGAAATAACCCGAAAATCCATTTAAATCGTAAATCTTTGTGTTAACCCATGATAAATTCTATTTCCGCCATAATTAATCATTTGGCCCCTCTGTACTCCTTCTTCACCCCACCACCATCAGATCTAAAGCCTTCAGATCCAATGGCCCTTGACAATTTCAGGTTAGCTCTCTTTACAGGCATTACCCACCTGAAAAGTGGTTTTTCCATTGTCCTCCGTTTCTATATGTCAGGCTCTGGTTATTTCTGATGACTCCTCAGAAGTGGTGCAATGAAAACTACCTCTCCCAAAATGACAAAATATTTATTGTTCACTACCGCACCATTCTTCAAAGGAAAACTATTTTTATCCATTTAACTATGAAAATCTCCATGTTGATCTATTTTACCTACTTTACACAGCGAAGCATCCATAAGCCTCTACAACCAAAAAACCATCATTTTACCTTTCTATACACCTGAGACTCCTTCCGATAGCCTTTCAAGCTTAAATAAAGCCATTGAAGACCTCCTTTGTCACCTTATTTTTCTTAACAATTTCTATGTTTCGCAGGGAAGACTGTTGTTCCAGGCTTACAAAGAAAAAGCTTGCATAACAATTTGAAGACAAATATGAGTGGTTTACTATGAAAAACACAGTAAAAATTTGAAATCCACAGTAAGGATAAAATGATCACAGTAAAGGTTACTCAGTAGGGTGAAAGCATATTAGATAGATTTTAAATAGTATCAGATAAAGATTAAATGAAGGAATTGACCAAAGTAAAAGATACAAACAATTGATCAACATAAAGGGCAAGATATCAGACAAACAATGTGAGCACAAAATGAATAAAAGGGGACAACAAGAAGCAGTTCAATAGCTACCCCTATCTTCTTGCATGAAGGTATTTTCCTTTCCTAGAATAAATCTTAGTCAACTGTAGGATATTTCTTAAGTTTTTCTATTGTATAAATAACTCTCTTCTCAAGATGTTATGGATTCGAAGTTGAATATTCATAGTTCATTTCTTGTAAAGTCTTGAGTGCTAGTTCTACTTTGAACCTAGAAGTCACCTTTGAAGGAAGCTTTTGCAGACACTTGATGTACTCAGTCTTTCTGGAACCTTAATACAAAGAAGAGGATTTTGAAGCTGGTTTTAGATAGTTTTGTGTTATGTTGTAATTCTTTCCAGTTTTTAATCATTATGTTTTTCTTCAGATGCTTATGACTTATAGAGATATCTAGGTAGGAACAATTTGTGTCTCAATTGATTCCTATAAGCTCTTGAAGTGATCATCTATTAAGAGAATGGATTAATGGATTGTCTGTTTAGCTAATCCCCTCTAATCAATAAATCCTCAGCATATTGTGTAAGCTTAATTATACTGCCTTGAACCTTTGGAATGTAGTTTAGAATGTTTTTCAACTTATGATTGTTCTGTTTTACAGTTTGGAAACTGTGATAATCATATTTTTTGTTGTCTTCTACTCACCACTATTTTGATCTAGATCACTATTTAAAGTCTTATAGTAGCCCTTTTGTTGAGATATTAATATACCCCAAAGGATTAATTACTTCAATTCTACATGTGTCTTCATTCAGTGGTCTTCCAAAATTAAAACCAAAAACCCCAAAACAATTATTTTAGATGCTCTGGCATTGGTAGTTGACCTACTATTATCTTAGAGGTACAACATCAAACTGGTGTCGTTGCTGGGGATTCAAATTTCATTAAGTTTCCTTTGGGACAATGATATTCATTCATTCTTTTCCTTTAAAGGTGATTAAAGGTTTAGAAAGGTCAAAATCATTCACCTAGGTGACTCCACACTCCCAAGCTGGCACCTTTTAAACATACCAGATCTCGTTCAGAGGCTGACATAGTTAGCCCTCTATTAGATCTTGAAAGGCTTATGAAAAAATTCAGTTCTAAAAGGGGACACCAACCATATTCTTCTTCCTCTTCAGTCCTACAATTTGAAGAATTAGAATCATTTGACCCCTATAGTAATATCCATCTGATCCTGATTATTCCCATTTATCATCCAGAGTTGCTGAACTTCTAGATAAAGGAGTTGATTTTAAGTCATCCTACCTTATTCATTCATTAGAATCTCATCCAAGACCCACACTACATCCAGGATCACCTAAAACTAAATCTGAGTTGGGTGTTAATATACCAAAATATAAACCCACAGATTTCATATCCCCTGCCACCTATCATTTTCCTTCAATTTTTTACCGACCTGAAGCTTCTTCTTCTAAACAATCTAAGGAGACTTTCTCTATATATTCCAATAATCTCTTTGAAACAAAAGAAGGTATCCCTTTACAAGTCCCAAAGTTAGTTCTTAGGACTCCTTTGAAGTATTTTAGGAGATCTCCTCCTCCTTCACCCCCCAACTAGTTCATCAACTTCTAAATCACCATATTCTACCTCTACTTCTTCTTCATACTCTACATCCACACAAACACTTCATACTCCACCTAGACAACCTCATACACCTCCAGTACTTCATAAACCACTTTCTGCCATGGATTTCTGACCTATTATATGGGCTAGATACGTTGCCTTAGTCTTACCTAATAACCTTAATGCATTCCCACCTAGATACTTAAAATACCTTCCCATGTACAATGGAGAAACTAGCCCCTCAACTGAGGACCATCTTCAAGATTTCCTAGACTTTGCAAACAACATGAATATTGAACAGGAAAATATATAAATGAGAGTGTTTGTACAATCACTTGAAGGAAATGTGAGGATTTGGTTTAGGCAATTACCAGCAGCTACCATTAGAAATTGGGAAGAGCTTACAAACATATTTAAAAATCAATGGGTTGTAAAAAAGGATCATCTTTATTTCCTTACAGAATTTGAAGAACTTAAAAGGAACTTCGATGAACCAGTACCATATTTTATCAGAAGATTCAATAAAATCTATCACAAAATGTCTGTTGATCGTAAGCCCCCTATAGCAATTGCTAAGTCTTGATTTTCTAAAGCTTTTGGTGATGAATTTGTTGTTATGTTACGTGAGAGAACTTCAAGAAATGTTGAAGATATGCAAAAAAACGCTATAGAAGTAGAAGAAAATAGGGTCGCCTCAACTTCTTTAAAACTTAAGGAAGAAAAGGCCCAAAGAAAACTCAGATCCATTCAAGAAGCCTCTAGTTCCTCTAAGACTAAATCAGAAGACTCAAAAATAGATGAAATAGCATCTCTTCTTAGAAACCTATCAAATAGGATTTCAAGGATTGAGACCCAACCTAGAATAATACAACAAATAGTTACTAGACCTCAAAATCAAAATCAAGGTCAGTATAAAAGAAATCCACCACTACAAATTCTTCAGAGACCTAGGAATGATCAACAAGTTCCTACTCCTCTATTGATAGACGAACAACAACCTGATGATAATACCATGACAATTACTGAAGATATTAATAGTATGGATCCTTCTTCCAATCAAACAACCATCATTCCTCTCTCACAACAAAATCAGGGTCAAGAAGATTAGGAATCTGCACAAGTCTCAAAATATCATGCTTTCTCTGAGTTTTTAATTGTAGAATTAAACAAGAGGTATTATATTAGGCCTAGGCCTGGTCCCAGGACACCTCCAAAGGAAACTCCAAAAATTGAACCATGCACCAAAACTATTAAAACTGAAACAACTCTTATTCAGCCATTAGATCAAATAATTGATACTACCCAAGCTAGTAAAAACATTTTGACTACATTTAATGTTGAAAAAGAATTAGAGAGTAAGATCCCAATTCCACTTTCAGAACTTTCTAAAAACCCTGGTTATAAAAGCCAAGTATCTAAATGGATTCAAAATACCTCGGTTGATGTAGAAGGTGATGTCCTAAGTTTATAAGATGAAAAACGAGTAGTAGTTTTTGGCCCTAGTTCAGACATGATAAACGAGACAGTCCTTCCTTTCTATGTAACTCTTAAAACAAATGATTCCATGTTATACAATTGTATTCTTGATTCAGGAGCATCACACAACCTTATGCCAAAATCTATCTTGGACAATTTGAAACTCGACATAACTAGATCCCACCATGACCTATACACCTTTGATTCTAAAAAGGTGCCATGTTTAGGATTGATAAAGTATCTAGTGGTTACTCTTGCCAAACTTCCAGTGAAAAGTGTAGTAGTTGATATTGTTGTCACAAATATCCCTCCCAATTTTTGAATGCTCCTTTTTAGGTCTTGTTTTGCCAAATTAGGGGGAACTCTACAGATGGATATGTCATATGCTACTATTCTTGTTTATGGGGGACAACAACAATTAAGATTATATATAGAGGTAAGATTTATACATACTGTTTGTAAAACTGACCAGCCAAGGAATCATCCATCTTATGCAATAGATTAAGACTTCGGTTGTTTTCAGCTCACTTCAAACCAACATAAAACTCAAGTCAAAACTGAAGAGGTAGTTGAAAGTCCTAAACCAAACCAAACTGCTATTTGGAAATTGTTCTTTGATGGCTCTTGCACGAAAGATGGGGGAGGAGCTAGAGTAGTTTAATTTCACCTGGAAAAGAAAATATAACACAATAATGTAAATTATACTTTGAAGTTACCAATAATGTTGTTGAATATGAAGCTTTCCTTTTAGGATTGCAATTAGCCAAAATCTTAAAATTTCAAAACTTAAGTGTTTTTACTCATTCAGAGCTTATTGTTAAGCAAGTAAGAAATGCTTGCCAGACCAAGCACCCTAGACTTAGGTCCTATCAAAATGAAATATGGGATTCAATTGAAAACTTCTTTGATGCTTTTAATTTGGCTCATATTCCCAGAGATCAGAATATTCATGCAGATGCCTTATTTGTCTCTGCCAGTTCTTTTAAAATCCATGATCATATTGATGCGCTCTATCTGATACAAGTCAAATATAGGCCATCTATCCCTGATAATATGAAACATTGGCAAATATTTGAAGATGATGAGTAGTGGAAATCATTTTTGTAGGTAATAGGTGATTTTTCATTTCTACAAATTGATGAAGATAGAATTGAAATAAATGAAAATGTAGATGGAAATGATATTTTATATTTTAAAACCCAGATTGCTAATCGTGACATTATTCAATTATCAAATAATTTTATTCCAAAAGGACTCATTCCTTTAGAAAAATTATTTGATCAAAATGATGTTTTTTGAAACCCGTAATCCATGTCTTCGGAAGATGACATAGAAGAGATTAAAATTGGAACTGATTAAGATATCAAAAACATCAAAATATGCACATCTCTAGACCCTAAGATCAAAGCTCAATATCTTAAGTTAATGCAAAATTATAAGGA
>APFE030139623.1:91113-103831 GCA_000404065.3 Pinus taeda
TATTATCTTTCTCGGTTTCCCTGCAATACCCCTTAATTCAACTTCCTTTCCTTCCGTAGAAAATTTGATGAAAAAGTTCTTGAAAATTAAAAGCTATTGTACCCAAGGATTGTAGCCATTGGACTCCTAGTACAACATCAGCACCTCCGGAATGGAAAGCATTGAGCTAGTCAATACATATTCTCCCATCGATAGCTTGATATTATGGCACTTTCCAGAGAAATTTGTTGTTCCTCCATTTGCAATCATCACTTGACACTCTGGTGTTGGATATAGGAAGCAATTCAATTCTTTTCTACCTTACAATGAATAAAATTGTGGGTACTTCCTGAATCAATCAACACTATTACCTTTTTCTTCTTGATTTGTCCTTCTATCTTGATGGTTTGAGGAGTGGTAATTCCTATCAATGCATTACAAGATATCAATGGATTCATTTGTCCTTCATCTAGGCTTTGTTCCTGGAGTATATCCTCTTCTTTTGACTTTTCTTGCTCCTTTTCTTCTTCCTCTTCACAATCTATGTAGAATAATTTCTTCTCAGCACACTTATGACCTTTAGTGTATTTGCTATCACAACTGTAACAAAGCCATTTTGCTCTTTTTTCTTCCAATTGTTGTGGTGTCAACCTTATAGTTTGTGGAAGACTATCGGCAACAACACTTCCGTCTTTATAGATGTGAGTGGTATGCTTCCTGGTTGCCATAATTTTGCTTTCCATTTTTCTTGCTAATCTAAATGCCTTCTCTAATGAATCAGGTTCGTAAAGGCGAACATCATGTTGGATATTATCCTTTAAAGACCATATCAACACATCAATCCTATGCTCCTCTGGAATATCTTTTACCCTTATGTTCAATTTTTGGAACTCCTCAATGTGCTCCATTATTGAACCCTTTTGTTTGAGACTTGTAAATTGGCTAAAAAAAGTATTGCTTTTTGTATCCTCATAATGTGCTATCAATTCTTCTGTAAAAATTGCCCAAGTGATAAATTGTTTATGAGAGCAAAGCCATTGATACCATACAAACTTATTTGGTTCCAAATATAAAGTTCCCATACGTACCTTTTGTGTGTTTTGTACAATATTAAGATCAAAAAATTGCTCCATCTGTAATATCCATGTTGCGGGATCCTTGCCATCAAACTTCCTGATATCCATTTTTGGAATATGGTGGGTCTTCGATCCAACATTAGAGTCTATGGAATCATGATTAACATTTATTTTGTTCTTCTCATGAGTTTCCTTTACTACCCTTTCACCCATAGTGACCCTTTCTTGTAGCAACTTATTCATATTTATCTTCAATTCTTCCATGTTTGTCTTCAAATCTATCTTCAAATTATCCATCTTAGCTTCCATGTCAATCATCTTAGCTTCTACACATTTCTTTAAACAATCCATCTTAGATTCTGTTCCTTTTTGTGCAAGTGACACTTGTTGCACTTGGTCTCGTAATTTTGATATATCATGTTGCATTTCTTCCTCTTCTTCATGAGTCATGCTAGAGCTTTCAGGTCGCCTACTAGTGTTTCCATTTTCTTTCTTCAGGGCATCAATTACTAATAATAATGCTTCACTATGCCCTTTGAATTCCTTCAAAATAATTTTTCAAACCAAACTTAAGCAAACATTTAAAAAAATATACACACCTTTTTTCACTTTGTAGGAGCTCGATATTGCCTCTGATGTATCTCTATAATTTCAGATCATCCAGTTCTGAAATTGCAACCAGTGGTAACCCTCTGTGTCCTCTTAACAATGCCACCAGTCTGACCCCAATTGATTCTCCAATGAAGAGTTATGCTAAATATCCCAGAGTGACCTGATTATGGACTAATTCAGTAGAGCGAACTTGTACGACATGCCACGTGTCCTTGTTGTGACCTTTGGCTCTGAAAAATATATACAAGCAACTACAGTCCATCCTCTTTCTGTACCTTCTTACGAAATTTCAATCTGATTCTCAGAGAGAAAGTTATGATGATTTTCCCCAGGTCACCTGTTTTGAATGTAATTCATGATTCTGCAAAAGGACCAACTTCCTCAGTTCATATCTATGAAAATATAGCACGCAAAGCTCTGAAATTTAGACTTGAGATGTAGTGCGATGTCTTCTGAAACGGGTGTTTTTTTTATCTTTTGAAACGTCACAGAAAAAATGTTATAGCGAAAATGCCACGATGACCTGTTTGGAGCAACGAAACCCTAGAATCCAAAGCTCTGATACCAAATGTTATGAAACCAGCTCAAGAAAAGATAGAAAGATAGATAAACGCCTTAGAATTCAGCCTCTTTGAGGGGGAAACCTCCTTTACATTACATAAATGAACAATTCTTGGATGATTCAAATGATAAAACCTCCTTTCTATATATAGGAGTCTAAGGAGTCACAATATAACCCAGCCGACCTAACAATAATAATATAAAGCCACATAAATAACAATAGAGGGATTCTACGGGGCACAATAATAGCAATATGGGGACAATAGGGGCACAACAATATTAATAAGGGGGACAACTACAATAGTAATGGGGTAATCACTAGTATTATAGGGACCCAACAAAATCCCTTTTTACCATGTTAAATTCCCTTTTACCAAAAAACCCAGAAAAGGTCATATAGCTTAAGTATTCATGGATATATGTGAAAAGAAAATAAAACATAAAAAACATTATACTTAGCACATTTTTCCTTTCCACTCATATTTCATATTAATACTAACTTAATGTATTAAACCCTTAATATTTTCTCTTTCTTGTATATATTAATTCCTGATTATGATATCCTGAAAAAATCTTTAATTTTATAATAAAACTATATATTCAATCAAACATGGCATCGGCGGGATCGCAAGTCTTTTAACATGCAGTACTCCTCACATTACGAACGCTGATTACGATATACGATTGGAAGCCCAGACTAGACACAAATACATACCATATTTTATTCCCACTCCACATCCACCCTCATCGCAAATCTCATCCAACGTATATACCTCCCGCCACTGTGATTTCCGATATCTGATGGGAGCCCAGACTCGACCAAATATATATTACAGTTTATTGCCATATCACATTCCTTTGCGATGGGCCTACCCTCACCTAACTCCACTTGCGATATGCAATATTAGCCACATCCGATATCGTTATCGACCCGAGTTAATAAAATTTCAAATCTACCATATATGGTTTTGCAAAGAATTTTTGTGTTAAATTGTTTTTACAATTTAAATGAAAAATAACTTGGAACTCCATTTAAACCGCAAATCTCTATTTTAACCCATGATAAAGCCCATTGTCTGATCTAAAGCCTTAATATCCAACAACCCTCGGTGATTTCGGGTTAGCTCTTTGTACGAGCATTACCCACCCGAAAAGTGGTATGAGGTCACTAAGTTGCTCAGAGGATCAGCAACACTTTTAGTATGGGAGTATGATGGGCCTCTAAATTAGACATAAATTAAGGCCCATGCCTCCAAATTAAAATATAAATTAAGGCCTATGACCATCCTTTAGCACATTAAACCTCTCTTTCTACATTATATAATTTATTTTTAACTTTAATATATTCATTGGGAAGGTTTATGAAAAATTGGATATTTGTGCCTAATATTATTTATTTTTGTGGAATACTATGAGAATATTGGGCAGATTATGAACATTTGGAGGAGGATATATTTTAGGGACTTGTTCCCTACTATAGGAGGATCAATAATAAATAATAAATCAACAAGATATTATGGAATTATGGCACAAATTGTGGAACTTGAGTGATTGAGAAAATCTAGGAATGTGTTCCACTAATCAAGGGATTTTGGTGGGGAAAGATTCCTCCATTCGTGGTGAATGATTATTAATCATTTTATATAAATACCTAGTCAAATTTTCCTCTAGAGATAGATTTTCATTAGTGTTATTGTGGAGAGAGTGTGTATTTTTGTAGCTCCATTGTATTTTTTTGCAGGGATGTAATTCTACTGATGAAAATAATGAAGATTGGTGTCATGTTCAGCTTCTAAGTCTTGTTCTCCTCAATAGGTCTCTAAGTTTCCTCTAGCTTGGCCATCCTAGGAGCCTTAGAGCCCTTTTGTATCATTTTCTTTCCTTCTTTTCACTTCTTATTCACATGCATCTCTTGTTTTTATTTCTTTCTATTTCTACATTTAGGATTAATGATTTCTTGTTGTAGAATTGAGTTAAATGGTTGATGTAAGTTATTTTGCAGGATAAAAATCATTATTTCATCATTGGAAAAGCTTTGGAAGTTAATAGTAATCATTGAGATACTTGTATTAGTCTTTCTATTCCCAAATCTAGATTTTTGGAACTCCTTTTGGGCAAAGAACTGCGAATTTTTTCTATTTTTTAGAGCATTCTAATGAGCTTCAATAAAGTTGATTCCACTTGCATTAGATCACAAAAAAATTATAGTTCATAACAAAAATTACCTCATTTCACTTGCACTTAATTTGGTTAGGCATTTTTTAGATTTACTAGCTCACTAGTTCTCGAATTTCTGGATTTTCGATTAGTAATGTTTTTTGTTTTTTTTTCATGGGTTAACAAAGGTTTTTTTGAGTGATTCCACTTGGAATATGGACTTAAGACATCCTAGTTAATAACAAAATTTGTCCCATCCAATTTGGATTTTATTTTCTTGGTCATTAAACCCTCACCAATTTCATCATTTCAAAAGAAAACTTCTCCAAGCTTTTTGAGCAAATCCATCCATCTCCCATCCTTGGTTTTGAGTTTTGGGTGATGCTAGGAATTTTCTCACTCCATTCCATCCACCAAACACCCTCCCTAATCCTTCCATCACTTCCATCACCCATCATTTTTCTCTCGGCTATATCTTGTAGAAATACATGGAATCTTATAGGTTTTTAGTACATCCTGTAGGTTTTCCAGTAGTGGCCTTCTTTGAGGCCGAATTGAGGGAGAACCTCCAAGAAGCCACACAAGGTCACCTAAGGGTCTCCCAATCCTTTCAACCATCCACCATCATCTCCAAGCCACCTACCACATCACCAAAAGATATTAGCTTTCACACTCTCACGTGAAAAAGACAAAAAGAAAAATAGACTTTTTTATTCATTTACATGCACAACAATAGAAGGATTGATGGTTTGAATCTACATTCTTAGGATAGTGGGATGGGACACATGTTAACCTAGAATTATTTTGAAGCAAAGCCTCTTAGAAGTTACTTATAAAATGGTGTATTTTCGCATTTGATTTCAATCTCTTTCCTTGAACTTTCTTTCATGTAATAGGTTAAGGTTCCATTTTGAACATTTCATTTTCTGCAATTAGTTTAGATTTGGCTTTAGTAGATGCACTCAATTACATCATGACATCAAAGGAAGAACACATTATATGCTGCACATATAGTGTCAATACCTCTTAAGTTTATTGAATCCCAGATTCATAATTTAAAGTCGATAGCCTTCAGAGTTGTAGGATTCTTGTTGCAATACTGAAGCTCATCAACCCCACACCATTGACCATGCTTCATGCCTTTTCCATCAATGCCCTTTTTATTCCTTCTAAAATTCTATTTTTCTATGGTGTGTATGTATTAGTCCTTTTTCATTCTATACCACACCTCTTACATAAATCTTCAAATTCCTTCTTGCAAAACTCTCCACCATTATTTGTCCTAAACACCTTTATCTTCTTCTTTGTTTGGTTTTCCACCAGAGCCCTAAATTCTTTAAACATGTCTAAGACTTCAGATTTATTATTGAGGAATATATCCATGTATTCCTTGAGAATTCATTTATAAATTATACATAATAAAAAAACTTACCCTGTGATGGAACCGACACAGGTCCGGACACATCGCTATCCACAAGCTCTAATATTTGTTCCATGCTCTTACCACCAGAGGGGAAACTCACGCAATTTTGCTTCCCATATATAAAATTTTCATAGAAATCAAAATCCAGAGAGAAATTAGACATACCTTCTACCATACCATTACCATGAAGTATTCAAATACCCTTCTCTCCAATATGTCCAAGCCTTTCATGCCATAGCACCGTCTTTTCTTGAGAGACCACTGGATTTTCTACTCCACTTTTAGGAACCACAGAACTGTTGCACCCATTAATAACAATCCTACCTTGAATCTTATACAATGTCCCAGTCTGTACTCCCCTCATCAATACCAGTTCTCCCCAAACCATCTTGTACGTATATTTCTTGAACACTGTTTTTACACCTGCATCATCTAACTTGCTTATAGAATTAGATTTCTAGCCAATGTAGGATTAGACAGCGCAATTAGAAGTGTTCTAATCCTTCCACCTTGCAACTTCAACTTGAATTTTCTATGACCAATGATTCTAGCCTTCCTATCATCCCCTAAGGATCAATCACCACCATCGTATTTATCATACTCGCAGAACCACTCTCTATGGGGAGTGAAGTGAAACTGAGTCAATCAATCATGCCTCATGATCTACATGTGTACTTGAAGAAGAAGCCAACTACATAACCCCACCATCTGAGGTGGTTCTTACCTCTCCAGAAGGAGAATCATGATATCCATTTCCTTTCTTGGGAGCTTTCAATTTACAGTCCCTTTTGAAGTGCTCTTCCTTTCTGTATTTCCAACTCACCTTTAGAAGTTTTCCTAGAGATTTAGATCTTTGATTTAGATCTCCCATTTGAGGACTTATTTTTATTTCCGTTCTGGGATTTTCATCATACAGACAATGCATCACCATTCTAGCCCTCCATATTTTTTGTCTCATATCCTCTGAGAGTGAGGATGAGTCTATTTCATCAAACTGCAAGGCAGTTGCTTTGCTACCTATTGCAACAACTCGACTATCCCACGAATCTAGTTGATAACACAACAAACTAATGTGTTTATCTTCATTTGAAATTTTAATACCAATAGATAATAATTGACGTACTACAACATTAAAGGCTTTTAGATGCTTTGTCACCAAGTCTCCATCGTTCATCCTCAAGTTATAAAACTTTTTCCATAGGAATAATTTATTCACCAGAGACTTAGATTTGTACAAAGTCCCTACCTTGTCCCACAAAGCCTTCATCAAATCTTCCCCTTATACATTCAACAATACTGAATCTGAGATAGACAACTGTATTGTGGTCTTTTCCTTCTGATCTAACTTTTCCTAGTCTTCAGTTGACATTTCTGTTTGTTTAGTACCCAGATCTACTGTGATGCACTGATCTTTATCTACCGACATATCCTCCATCCTTAGTTTCCACAACACAAATCTCTTACCATTAAACGTCTCAATCTCTATATTTCCACTACTCACCATCTTCTTTCACCACAAGAATTGATCCTGCAGATCTCCCATTGAATAGGGTCAACCATAGGCCTGAGAAAAATTCCTCAAAACAAAGGGTGTCCCCTTAAAGTCAACACATATCTGATACCAAATGTATGTCTTAGCCCCATACATAAATTATTTGCATATGAATTCTAAAAACAAAAAATACACAATAGTGAGAGCATAAAACATAAAATATATATACATAGATATTTTCCCCTGGATCCCAAAATAGGGACTACCAGATTGATTTTTCATTATATTCCTTTAAATGTTACAATACATATATATACATGTTGAAGCATCCATTAACCCTGTATTAGAACATAACTGTAGTTTCCTTGATCAGATCTACAAAATACGATAGACAAAGAACCATGATGTCGCAAACCATGTGTGGAATCAATGCACAAAACAATAGGTAGGTCTGTCTACCAAATATATGGTCCAAAAAGAAAAATATTGGGGCACTATGTTAGAGCTCGTGTAGGGGGGCTACTACCCCCCTACATACCCCTCGACAGGGGGGGTAGTTGCCCCCCTGTGACCCCCCTGTTGTGCCCGATGCAACATACAGGGGGGGGTTATCGACCCCCCTATGACCCCCTATGCATGCGATAGTCATGGAAAGAATATAACACACACCCAACAATTCATGGGATAGTATGGTTGTTGCAATAGGTAGCAATACAATTACCTTAAAGTTTGATGAAATAGTTTCATCCTTGATGTTGAAGGAGATGAGAGAAAAAAATATGGAGAGCTAGAATGGAGATGTCTTGTCTATACAAGGACAGTTCGGGAAAAGAAAAATAAGCCCAGGAGTGGGAGATCTAAATCTAAGGGGAGATCTAAATATCCAAGAAAACCTGTAAAAGTATGTTGGAAATGCAGAAACGAAGGGCACTACAAAAAGGACTATATATCCAAAGCTCCTAAGAAAGGGGAGGGATCTGATGATGCTCCTTCAAAGGTGAAAACCACCTAAGATGAAGGTGGGGATGTGTATTTCTCTTATTCTTAAAGTACTCCCCACAGGTTGTGGGTCTATGAGTATGAGAAATACGATGTTGGTGATGTATTCTTAGGGGATGACATGAATGGTAGAATCATTGGACATGGAAAATTCATGTTGAAGTTGCATGGTGGAATGATTTAAACACTTTAGGGTGTTATTCATATTCCCAAATTGGCAAGAATTATGATTTCTGTAAGAAAGATGGATGATGTAGGTGTAAAAGCAATGCTAAACAAAGATACCTACAAGATGGTTCAAGAAGCACTAGTATTGACGTGCGAAGTTGAGATTGGAGAATTGTACAAGCTTCTGGGTAGTAATGTTATTGACGGGTGCAACAATTATGTGCTTCCTAAAAGTGGAGCAAAATATGTAGTGGTCTCTAGAGAAAATACCATGTTATGGCACCAAAGGTTTGGAAATATTAGAGAGAAGGCATTAAAATACTTCATGGTAATGATATGGTATAAGGTATGTTTAATTTCTCTCTGGATTTCGATTCTTGTGAACATTGTGTATATGGGAAGCAGAATCGGGTGATTTTCCCCTCTCATGCTAAGAGGATGAAAATGACATTAGAGCTTGTGCACAGTGATGTTTTTGGACCTATTTCGGTTCCATCACTGGGTAATTCTGTGTACTATGTATCATTTATAGATGACTTCTCAAGGAATACATGGACATATTTCCTGAGGAAAAAATATGAAGTCTTTGACTAGTTTAAATAATTTAAGGCTCTAGTGGAAAACCAGACAAAGAAAAATATAAAGGTGTTGAGGACAGATAATGGTGGAGAGCTCTGCAAGAAGGAATTTGAAAAGTTCTATAAGAAGTGTGGTACAGAAAGGAAAAATACTGCTCCATACACACCTAAAAAAAATAGAGTTGCAGAAAGAATGAATATGGCATTGATGGAAAAGACAAGAAGCATGCTCAGTGGTGTTGGGTTAGGATAGGAATTCTGAGCAGGGGCAGTGGATACTGCATGTTATGTGGTTAATTGATCAACTTCATCAACATTAGAGGATAAAACTCCACATGAGGTATGGACTAGTAAGGAATCCTGTCTCCCCCATCTAAGTGTATTTGGTTGTGATGCATATGTACATGTTCCAAAGGAGAAAAGAACCAATTTGGATGGTAAATGTGAAAGGTGCATCTTTACTGGGTATAAGGATGGTTTAAAAGTTTATAAGATTATGAACCTAGAAACAAGGAAGATTGTGTGCAACTGAGATGTGGTGTTTATAGAGGTGAAGAGAAAGAAAAAGATAAAGGTGTTGAGGATAGATAATGGTGGAGAGTTTTGCAAGAAGGAATTTGAAGAGTTCTGTAAGAAGTGTGGTATAGCAAGGAAAAATACTACTCCATACACACCTTAGAAAAATAGAGTTGCAGAAAGAATGAACATGAAGTTGATGGAAAGGACAAGAAGCATGCTCAGTGGTGTCAGGTTAGGATAGGAATTTTGGCTAGAGGCGGTGGACACTGCATGTTACCTGGTTAATCGATCACCTTCATCAACGTTGGAGGATAAGACTCCACATGAGGTATGGATTCTAGTAAGGAACCCTCTCTCTCACATCTGAGGGTATTTGGTTTTGATGCATATGGACATGTTCCAAAGAGAAAAGATCCAAGTTGGATAGTAAATTTAAAAGGTGCATACTTATTAGGTATAAGGATGGTTTAAAATATTATAAGCTTTGGAACCCAGAAACAAGGAAGGTTGTGTACAACCGAGATGTGGTGTTTAGAGAGGTAAAGAGAAAACAAAATATAAAGGTGTCAAGGACAGATAATGGTGGAGAGTTCTGCATGAAGGAATTTTATGAGTTTTGTAAGAAGTGTGGTACAGTGAGGAAGAATACTACTCCATACACACCTTAGAAAAATATAGTTTTATAAAGAATGAACATGACATCGATGGAAATGACACGAAGCATGTTCAATGGTGTCGAGTTAGGACATGAATTTTGGGTAAAGGCGATGGATACTGCATGTTACCCATTTAATCGACTACCTTCATCAATGTTGGAGGATAAGACTCCGCATGAGGTATGGACTAGTAAGGAAGCTTCTCTCTCACATGTGAGGGTATTTGGTTGTGATGCATATGCACATGTTCCAAAGGAGAAAAGAACCAAGTTGGATAGTAAATATGAAAGGTTCATGTTTATTGGGTATAGGATGGTTTAAAAGGTTATAAGCTTTGGAACCTAGAAACAAGGAATGTTGTGTACAACCAAGATGTGGTGTTTAGAAAGGTGAAATATGTTATTAAACAACAATTCCTACTAAAAGAAACCCATAAGATATAGTTTTAGATAAACGAGGAAGAATCAGACTCTATAACATAACACGAATCACATGACAAAGAGCCACAAATTCTAGTTGTGAGAAGAGCAGTTAGAGAAAGAAGGCAACCAAAAAGGTATAGTCCATCTACTTTCTATTCAAATTTTTCTCTATCTGTTACTAATGATGATCCCTGAACTATCAAGGAGGTAGTAGATTTAGAGGATGGAAAACTATGGATATAGGTCATGGTTGATGAAATGACATCTTTGGGAAAAATTGAGGATTAAGATTTGGTGGAGTTTCCAACTAGAAGGAAACCCATCAGAAGAAGATGAGTGTTTAAGAAGAAGACGAATTTAGAAGGAAAGGTGGATAAATAAAAATCTCGGTTGGTAGCAAAAGCTTATTCCCACATGACATGAATTGATTTTGGTGATATTTTATCTCTTGTTTCCAAGGTAGCTTCTATTAGATTACTTTTATCTTTTGCTTCTGCTTTGATTTTGATGTAGAATAGATGGATGTGAAGACAAAAGTTCTTCATGGGGATCTAGAAAGAGAGATAAACATGAAGCAACCTAAAGGATTTATGGTTAAGGGTAAGAAATATCTAGTATGTAGGTGAAAAAATTATTTTTATGGGTTAAAACAATCACCAAGGATGTGGTATCATAAATTTGATACATTTAGATGTTGACTTGGCTTCACCAGAAGCAAAGCATATCACTGCATGTATTTTAAATTAAATTTTTATGGTGTTATTTATTTGGTCTTGTATGTTTGGTGTTGCGAACTATATTTTGGGCATGGAAATTAAATGAGATCAGATAAAGAGGAAGCTCTGGTTAAACCTGAGGAAGTATGTTGAGACAATACATCAGAGGCTTACTCTGCAGAATAGTAAACTGGTTAAGGTCGATATTCTTGCAGGTGTAAAGTTATATGCTAACCAATGTACCGAGACACAAGAAGAGGAAGAGGACATGTCCCAAGTTCCATACATAAGTGTAGTCAGTAGCGTGATGTATGAAATGGTATGTACTAGACTAGACATTACACATGTAGTGGGAGAATTTAATGAGTTTATGTCAAAACTAGGGAGGGAGCATTGGACAACAGTGAAGTGGGTATTCAGGTATTTTTTTGGCACTATTTATTATGATCTTTGTTATAAAGGAAGACAAAGTTGAATAGATCGTTGGACATATGTGGCTTTATTGAAGTAGATTAAGTTGGAAATCTGGATCAAAGGAGATCTACAAGTGGGTATGTGTTTAACATATTTGGAGGTGCAGTCAGTTGGATGAGAAATATATAGTCTGTAGTGGCACTTTTAGCTATAAAGGCAAAATACATGGTAGCCACTCATGCAATCAAGCAAGCAGTTTGGTTGCAAAGACTGCATAAGGATAGACTCGAACAACCAAATTACATTTCTCTTGGAAAAGAATCTTTCTTATCATTCAAATACAAAGAACATTGATGTTAAATATCACTTTATGAAAGATATGGATGAAGACAAAAAGATGTTGCTGGTAAAGGTGGACACTTTGAAGAATGCTACAGATGCATTGATGAAGTTTGTGAGCTCTGAGAAGTTTTCTTGGTGTAGAGAAACAATAAGCATTGTAGGGGTAGACCACTGACTAAGCTATGTAACCCCCTATGTGGAAAAGAAAACAAGAAGTGGAAGAATGTTGGGTGTATGTTATATTATTTCCAAAACCAATTACAGGTACGGGGGCTCACACTAGGGGAGATCATCCCCCCTGTTTGTTTGGCCGGATGGAACAAGGGGTTCACATACAATTCGCATGCCCTCCTATCAGGGGTTTTCAGAGAGGGTGGTAGCCGTCCTGCACAAGGTATAGGGTAGAACCCTGAGAAAAAAATTGGACCCTATATTAGGTGGGCAGACCTACTTATGATTTTGTGCATGGTTTTTACACATGGTTTTTGGAATGATGGTTTTGTACCCATGATATTTTTTAGATCGAGTTAAGGTAACTATATTTATGTTATAATCATGGTTAACATATTGGGGTTTATGGATGCTTTAGCATATCTATATCTAT
>APFE030139636.1:0-98830 GCA_000404065.3 Pinus taeda
TTCGGGGATGAAACATGCTTAGGGGGGTGGAATGTTATATACCTAGGGGGGATAATATGGGGTACCAAGGGAGGTACCCAAGGTAATAATGTAATAATGGGATGGGCCATAGTAATAAATAAGGTGGTTAACCCATATCATGTAAGGGACCAAAAGTAGTTAGTAATAATGTAATGGGCCCATGGTATTAGTCGATGGTATGAGGGAACCATGGTAATGATCGATGGTATTGTATGTATGAGGCCTATATAGAGGCTAGAGACTCCATGTCAAGGAATAGTGTTAAGGATTATTGTATGAATAGGCATATGGCTTGTGGAGTGTTCTCCTTCCTTAAGGAGTGAATGTATGGTGTTGCCCTACCTTAAGGGTTTGATCAATAAAGAATCATTTCATATTATTTATGGGTTTATTTGAATTGTCTTATATTTTCATATCAGATCTATAATATTTCCGGGTTAGATCTATAACAACTGAACCCTCCCAGAATATTATCGATCTAGTGGTCAACAACACACACTTTTTTTTTTAAGCCTCCAAACACCTCACTAGTTCTGGGGTCAACATAATAGGGTCTTCAAGCTTCCACGTACCTTGACTGTCTGCTAATTTGGATAGCCACTCGTGCAGTTCATAGGGGAAAGAGCAGAAGAATATCTTTTGCTGGTATGTGAATAGGTATTTATTCAGCCACTCTTCCTTCGACAGATGTATATTCCTCTTTTCTTGAGCTGCAAATGCGTGTAGTTTCTGATTTATCCATTTTTCAATTTCTTTCTTAGTGGGGAATTGTTATCGGGAAAACTAGTGTCCATTTAGAGCCGCTAATCCCACTAAGATGGGTAGCTATCTTAGAAACAAACAAACTAAAGTCACTTGTGTTTTCCTTTATGAGAAATAGATGAGAGAGGAGTAGAGAGTACGAACCTCAGTCTTTTGCTTGGCTCCTTGCTTGTTTCCTCTCCCCTTGACAGATCTTTGCCACTGCTTTCCTCATTTGTCCCACTTCAAAGAACACTTGTAGAATCAGAGTAGCATAATACCATCAAAGCATAGAGATCTATAATCATAAACAATATAGAATCAGATAAATATTAACCATAAAAATGCATATATCAATACAAGATTCAGAAATATACAAGAATATGGAGGAAACGTCAAATAGCTTTATTGATAGAAGTAGTAGAAGAGAGGATTACAACCCATTGGTCTGACCCAGTGCCATAATCCCAGCATGAAAGCCCTCTTCACCTCATGAAAAGCTAGATCACCCAGCACTATGATGTTCCACAGAGAAACCAACAACACTTCGTTACCATATACAAAATTCCAGCCTCTGGATATCTAGGATGAGGGATCCATATATAAATGTTTGTAGGTGGGTGAGTCAACTTCTGGGTTTTTGATTAGTGTCATTTCTCTGATAGTTCTCAATTCCACTTGGAGATTTCATGATCTCTTACTCATCCATGGGCGAATTCAGAGAGGCAAGTGTCACAAGAGAAGTTTCTGGAAGATTCCATGTTCATCCACCTTGCAAACTATCTTTGCCATTTGTCTACTCTCGCCCATCGCACCCCATAGAAGGGATTTTCAGTATGCATTGCAGCCGCCATGTGCATTAGGTGGGATGCATCGCACTTTGACCATGGAGTAGGTGAGATGGTCCAGTTTTGACCAATTCTCAGTGGTTTTTCATGGAGAACTTCTGGGAGATGTTGTAAATAGATGACGTTGTTCCTTTAGGGTATGAAACAACACTTTTAGGGACTTATAAGCCCTTTGTTTATGGAAATATAAGATTGGGGTTGCAGTGCCCAAATATGTCTATAACAGTTTCCCCCTAAAGCATGAGGTCGTAAATCTTTTGATGTCGGGTGAAACGCTTTATCATGAGGATCCAAGGTTTTTTGAACTGGAAGGTGACCTATAATAAGATACAATACAATACATTATCTTCATAATATTTTCATGATCTAGCTGAGGCGGGCATTCCCATGCTCAGCTTTATGAATTCATTTACATGTACGTTGGACAGACAACCGTCTGTATGATAGACTGATGATTCTGGTAGAGCCATCATCCTTTGGCTTGAATGATTATCTGTGTAGCTATGATGTACATTTGATGTCTTTATTTTCCTGAATATATCACAGCCGAGATGGATGAAACTAGATCCGGGGTCTTCAAACTCGTTCAATCTTCTCCCGAAGTACAGGTCGATCCATGTGAAAGGATGTTCTGATGTCGAACATGGAAAGGCATCACCTAATTACCAGCCAATGATGTAAGCTGTGAATAGGCGTGAGAGGAATCACCGATAATGATGATGACCCTCAAGGTACGGTAGTACAATTCATGTGGTGCGAATACATGAGTCAATGTCGAACACCACACAAAGGGATTATATTACGAAAAGGATTATTGTTTTAACGAGTTCAACGACAAAGAAAACTGCTCGTGCCAGTTATATAATAAGGATGTCTCATCAGTAGGTTCATTTTTTAGGGAGCTTGCCCCATTTGCAACTCTGCTCCAAAGCCTTTCGTATGCAGGCTAGGAATGACCAACTACTGTCCTAGGGGTTAAAGAACTACTATGGTTAGGTAGGATATCTTCTTGGTGGGAAACATCTCCTTTGCTTTGCCGTTTCCATTGGTCCCAGCAAAGGTGAATGGTTGATCAGACCAATCACCTAACTTAAGTAGTTGAAATTAGTAAAAAACTACGAGGTTAGAGTTACGTTGGTCACTTTTCACTTGCATGCAAAAAGGTTTGCATGCCCCCAGGTATAGCAAAGTAGAGTTTCCCGGTTAGCGTACAAATGTTCTTGCATCTAGAAGATGGTTCCACCTGCACAGCAGACGAAAACACTTCCTTGGCTCTGTCCACCGAAATGGACAAAGGAGACTGTTGTCAGTCCCAATAACATAACCTTTGAAGGGGGAATCCGTTTCCGGTCTAATCCATTTTTCTAGACAGACATGATAGTCAAACTAGTCATATTCCTATGCGGAAGCCTACCTTATATCTGGGGTTTTCCTATCGAAGCAGACCAGGGTGCATGCCCCCTGGGTTTCAGTCACAATCACTGAATCACTCGCTTTCATCAGGTGGACGGACTAGAGATTGATGAGACATTCCTTGTGCAAAAAGACAAGTTAGGGATGGCACTTGACTATTAGCTATGTGTGAACCGGGGAATGAAAGATGGTCTATGAGCTGGGCCACTCTGCCTTCATGTGGAAAACACATCACTCGAAAGAGCGAGGAAACAATAGTTCCCATGCTATAAATGTAGTCACACCCAAGGAGTATATTGTAATCTAAAGGTCCTTGGACTACCATTACATTTAGGTATACAATTTTCCTTCTCAAAGTTATAGGCAAACTGGGGAGGATGCCTAATGTTCGACTAGTTCCTTTGTCAAAGCCTGTCAGATTTTGCATCTCAAGCAGAAGCGATGGCGAACCAAGCGATTTCCAAGCAGTTGAGGAAAGGATACTCAAAAAATCCCCTTCATCTATGATAGTACCGACCATGACCATTCTGTAAGCTTGTACTATGATTCACAATGGTACATTAGATGGTAGACGGGGTCTGCCTAGTAGATTCCAATTGAAGGAAACGACTAGGTTGCTTGGAGGTGGGACCAAATAAACGACCGGGTAAACCTCTGACGAAATTCTTTCCTGCAGTAAAGGAACGGGTAGATTGCCCCCATGTTCATCGAAGTCTGTGTTTACAAAAAGAATTTGAATGGTGTCGTTCTCATTCTCTTTGGTGATTGTATCATCTGAAGGTAGACCTTCTGAAGACAAAACTAGGTCGACTGCTGTCTCGACCTGTTGACTTTGGTCCTGTGTGGACTCAGAGGGTTTAACTTCGATGATAGATGCTTCGACTGACCACAAAGGTGTGTCAATCGGATTTTCAACTAGTGATGGACGCGGCAAGAGTTTCTTGTATCCAGGAGGAAGCCGTAGCGGTGAAGTAGGATTGTTATCCAAGACTCTTTTAGCTTCATCTAGGAAGGGACAACGGTGGATGGCATGATCCCCTTCACATATTCTACAAGGAATTTTAGATCTTCCTTTTTGTCCAGTGACTTCATTTTCACTAGTTGACGGTGTACTTTCAACATGATCGTCAGAGGTTGAGGACACCAAATTGTGCAAGTGAGGAGACCAGTCCCTTAAGATTCGTGGGATCCAAGAACAATCTCGATGATAGTGGTCCCCTTTGCAAATGACACACGAAGATTTAGGTTTGGATGGTGCAGTGTGTGGATTTTCGCTAGATGATGCCTGGTTGCCCCCATTTGCCGTTGGCTTCTTCTTATTCTTCTCCTTCCCTTTCCTCTTCTTCTTAGTTACTTGGTTTTTAGCTTTACTAGCTTCACCAAGTGAAGAGGTAGAAGGAGAGGGAGAAACAAACGAAGTAGAAGATTGGAGGGTAACTCTAGTATCATCCAGTTGCTTATTTTATTGCTTAGGAATCACGGTGCTTTGAACGATAGAGGTTGAGAAGAGCCATACTAGCAGGCCAATTGTCAGTCCTAGAAGGGACAATGTGGCCATATGAGGTGCACCAACATCTCCCCAAGAAGAGAAAGGACTAGGATTTCCCCCAAGGGGAAATCCTTGGTTGGTGGACTCCATTTTCTCAACCTAAGATCAACGAGGGAACAATGACGTTATTCCGATTAAAATAAATTTTATTATGCTTTGACACAACTTTCTTTTTCATTTTTTAAGAGTCAAGAAAAAGCTAAAGATGACTCTAGTTGCCTTCGATTTTTAATGAGCCCGAAGTGACAAGTGCTCAGATGGACCTTTTCTTTTAAAGAGTCTGAAAATGAACAAAAGTGACTACTCTAGAAATCTAGACAGAGTGATTACCAAACCAATCGCAAAACTGCAGAATACTTTTTATAGTACGACAGTAAATCTTCCCGAATGTTGTGTTCAGTGCATTGCAATCGATAGGGCGGCAGACACGGCTTCCTAAGGATAAAGGATATAGCCTATTGTGGTCTCCCAATATATACTTGATGGCACGTGGGGGCACAAGTACGTACTGGCACTTGTCGTCTCAAAGAGGAGGAATCACCCAACCTACGATGAAAGTGATAGTTACCAGGCTTTACGAAGCCGGAATACGTCTCTAGCCTAGACTTCTAAATGTTGTGTGTTAGGTTCCAAATCGTTTTTATGTTCATTGAATTTTATTTTACAGTTGATCTTTCTTAAGAAGTTTGCCTTCAAGGTTCACCGCGTGATGTAGATATACAACTCCTAAATATGCAATCTAAGATGATAAATAGTAATTTATTTCTCTTTTTGCAATGAAAGTCCTAGCTACTAAGGAAAGAGAAGCGAAATTCTTTCAACATAGAGCAGAGAGCACACACTAAAATGCACTGTCCTAAATCAATCTCCACAAGTAGTCTAAATGTAAATGCACATGCATGTATTTGTTTCCTGCTTTCTTAATGTGTGAATGACAAAAAGAATGCTAAGTACAAATATGAACTATCTTTTCTTTAAAAGTGACAATACTAACAATTTTCTTTTTAAAAGACGAAAGGAAGAGTAAGATGACACTTTGCGATTTTGAGTTGAAAACTGCTTTCGACACTTGAAATAATATTAATTCAAATAAAATACAAGAGCAAAAGTGTAATTGAATATCAACAACTCTATCCACCTATGACCTCTGGTTTCCACCACAAGGACCTTGGTTTTTCCGTGAGTGCCACAAAGACTTGGTTCTTTTGTGAGTGAATAAACATAGAAGAGAGAACAATCATTCTTTGAGTATTTCAACAATTAGCCCTACTTAAGGAGTATTTCAACAACCCTATTTGGGGAGAAGGCTTTATACCTTGTAAATGGAGAAGGCTCTGTCAAGGAGAAGAAGCCAACAACAACCTTGTAGATGCAGATGTAGAAGGCTCTATTCGTTGGAAGAAGCCAACAATGACCCTGTAGATTATGTAGGCACTTTGATGGAGGCTACCCCTAACACCTCCATCTCTAATCCTAGACTACACAATTTGCTTCCATTGAACTTATTTATCATCCTATTCTATTAACATTGTAGAATGGTTTTTATATATATGAAGAAGCTAAAAATTGAAGCAAATCATTAGGACACTGCAACACATTTCTTGGTACTAGTTATAGCTCTAGTTACAACTCTACATATAGATTCATTCCCATATATAAATATAGAGCAAGCACCAAATCCATCTTCCTAGGTGGTCGAGATCGAGACGTAGAAGTAGAAATAACAAAACATTTGTAGGAGCATATGGTATGACAGATGTTGTACATCATTCATCCACACACATCGACAAAATTATGATATCCACATCAAAATAATTATGAGACAGATACATCCAAAGAAAATTGGGATAATCCCCAACTTGGTAAGTGACTATGAATGCAATTCAATTTTTTCTCATTAGAATTTCCATTTGTAAGCATGAAAGATTTAGGTTACATCTTAGTATTTTCTAATGGACTTAGGAAATGCTTCCAATTTTTGTGTTGAGTCATGAAGCTAACAATGAGGAATTTCACTGACTTGGAGTAGCATTTTCCAAGTTAGACCATGAGATCCCATTTCATTGAGTAAAACAACTCTTAAACTTGTCATGTCTTTATATGTTTCATTACAATTTTATTTTTCCTTAAAGTGGGTGGGAACATGTCTTGGAAAACCAAAATTGGAAGGACTTACTGCCCATTTAACTAAGTTTAAGGGCTTGAAGATAAGCCAACATTAGGTTCATGCTCGAGCAATGACTATTCGGTCTCGATCTAGGGTATGCTATCTTTGCTTCGTCTTTCCTTTACCTCCTACTTAATAATATCCATTGAATACATTGCTAGGGGCACCTTAACAAACTCACACAATATTACAAATTAGAGGCACTATGATAACAAAGTTTCTAGGTGTTAGAGTCCTATAGTGATAGGATTTATAATTTTGAATTGGCTGAGAGTAACTCTTGTAATATTGGACATACATTGCTTTTTGCAAATGTTTTCCATATTAAAAATAAAAAAATGTAAAGAGGGTGTGTCCTAAAAGAAATATCAAAGGACAAAAAGAATAAGAAAAGATCAAAAAATGAAAATATATGAACCCCAAACACAAAAGCAGATCATGAAAGTGTGCAAGTCTAAATGCCACTACTATTTTACTTCTTCTGCAAATAATGGTTGTGTGCAACTTGTCATACATGCCACCACCCATGGTAGTCAAACTACTTAATCTTGACTATTTCATGCTTTGAATTTTATTTTTATAGTTAGAGAATAAAATATAATTAAATAACTTAATCTTGGCAGATCATTAGATAGGTAGAGAAATAAAAGGGGCTCATCAGCTTGATTTGAGCCCTTAGAAGATATAAGGTTAAGAGTAGATAGTTTGTTTTATAAAAGAAAAGGAAAGATAAGGGTCTGCTAGCCTAAATGCACCCAAATAAGTGAAGAAAAAAATGTTAGGGTAAGTAATGGGTAAGTAGAAGAAAGGTTGTTGAAGTATAAAGTTGATTGGACAAAAGCACATTTATCATGCTTAATCATATGTTTCAATGAGCATGAGCAATTAAGAAAGAGAAAACAGAGGTTTACAAGCTGATTTAATTGACTTACCTTCATTCATTTCATCCCTATACTTACTAATTTCCCCATTTAGAAGTATGTTATAGTACTAAAAGTCCTTCAAGTCATAAAGGCTCAGAGCATTTCTCTAACTTTTGGTGGGACCAGACCCTCGGCTTAATGAATTATGGTAATCAAGTGTTAGAATTCCCTTCATAAAATTCATTTCCCTTCATTACCCTAACAAAACCCCTTTTCCTAAGGTTAAACTCCATTTGCTTATGAAAATTAGAAAACCCCATGTTAAATTCCATTTCACTCAAAATACCCACAGAAAGATTTTATCCTAAGTATAAGTGTATGTAAAGGAAAAGCACAAATATTACATTATACTTTGTATTATTTTCATTCTGCTCATTTCAGTTCATATTAATTTCTAACTTAATAATATAGCTCCCGATATACCCTTTTTCCTTGTATATAAATAAATCCCTATATATACTACCCCTACCCTTAATTTAATTATAAACTATATTTCTACCCTATCCCCTCCACAAAACCCTCTTAACTCGCCAATTCTTTGTAAAGTTAAGATAATCCCTCCATTAACCCCATCTAATCATTTAATCCCATGTTTAACTACAAAATAATCACAAACCACCATTAATTAAAGCCTCGACCCCGCCCCAAAAAATAAACCTTTGCCCATTTCATTCATGCTAATCTGTCACCCGACTATCATCCAATCGTCCACACCTAAATCTAACAATTCACAGCCATATAGGGTTCACCCAATATACGACCTTTACCCGCCCAATAAAGTGGTATTGCCCGGATCCTCGTTTGCTATGTGTCAAGTGTTAAGGTAGATCGAGTAACCTCGCCAAAATACTGCCTCCTCGATAAAGCGGTGCGATGGCTTGGAAAACTACCTCCTTGCCCAACCCAAAAAACCACCCACTATTCATTTATAATTCACCCGCACAAAAATAACTATTGTTCAATAAAAAGGTCGAGAAGCCCTAATCGACCTTTTTTGATCAATTTCTTTGTAAAACCTCTACAAGCCATTGCAACACCATCAAACGCTAAAATCACCAATTGACCTCAATTTCATGACTGAAGAAGTTGTAGAGACCCCAACCAAACTCTCAGTCTGTACTAGACCCCATTCAAACTTCTGCCGTTGCCGAGAACACTAATTTGAAGTTAATTCACCCAAATTCTAGGTATTTGAAGAGAAATTACCAGACACCCTTTCAATTTGAAAACATTCAGTCTTTAAAGTGTTTTAATTGAGTAAAATTAATTGAAATTACTTTAAAATTAAAGTGTGTGCCTGACTAAAATACCCAAACCCTTCTGAAAGCTTCCAAATTACCTTCAAACCTCTGATATAAACATGTATAAGTCAAAATAAAATCATCAAGAACTAAATTATGGCTACCTCCATCGCCATGGATGTTAGACTAGTGTCAACCCCCCATTTGGACCTTGAGCACCTTCCCTTGGCAGACAGGGATTTTCAAATCAAAAACACGATTTTCTATATACTCCTGCTCAAAATTCATTGTTGGAGTATGGAAAAATATCTAAACCATACTGATGACATTGGCCTTTGGGAGTCCAATTTGCCCAAATATCAGTTTCCACAAGTACACGTCTTTCCTGAGATTGTCCATTTGTGCCATGCTTGTTACATTCCCAGCCAGAGAGCTATAATGTCCCCAAACCAAAAAGTCTTGTTTACTATTATAGCTTAGTCAATCAATGAAATGTTGCAAGTCCAACCAGACCCAAACCTAACGGCACTCTCCATTCGGGATTTGTTAGACCAGTACACCAAATTGAGTCCATCTAGACTGGCCCAAATATTCCAAACTTTCATTGTAGAGGAGCAACACATTCCTACAGATGCCCCTCCATATGTTTCTACCATTTTCTCTTAAAGGGGCAAGCAAATTGTAACCATGATATCATGTATTCTAGGCTATACCATAGATGAATACATTGATGATCTCATCCTAGCTTTCATGTCCTTTTTCACCCCAAGAAAGACTCCTGCTACATTGTACAATTACACCTAGTTCATGGCTAAAAGGATGCATGAACAATTTACTAGAATGCATAATGAGAGAATATTCAAGTACTCATATGTACTTTACCACATGTTTTTGTATTATCAGTCAAACAGATTTCCACTCACAATCCAAAAGCCGGATACCAAAGGCCATCCTAGGTCTATTATATTTTGGACACCATTATTCCACAGGTATTCATCATCATACACCTACACGGACTTCATTAACTCTTTTGTCCATCGAGTCATGACCATGCTGATAGGAAGCCCTCCACCTAGAATAAGCCAAGAAACCAAAAGAGTGCTCCAGTTATCCAAACAAACTAAGGTGGGAGATTGGTATCTTTACCAAAATCACTCAGAAATAAGAATCTATGGTTTCCAACTTGCCCCGTACAAATTGCCCAAATACCTCCCCATGAGGTTATTTGCTCTGGAATATTATAGGAAAATAATGAACTCTGATTATATCAACTTCATCTCAGGCAAGAAAAGGACTCATTTGAAGATCAAAAACTAGTTAGGCCCTTTTATTTGCAATACTAGAGAGGCAGGGGACGAAGCAGATCAAATTCCGCAACAAATGAAGTTTAAGAACAATTTCATGTGAAGGTATGAACCTCAATGGTTTATAACCAAACTAAGACAAAATGTCAAATTGGGACATTACATTCATCACCCTATACTAGAAATAGAGAGATATGCCAACCAATCTGAGTGGTTGGAAAATGCTCTCATAGACAGGGATAGTACAAAGGTAGATGTTGAAAATACCTTGTTTTATTTAGAGAAATAGCTTGATGAAAGCTCATTCCTACGGGTACCAGAGTAAGAAGGAACAATGAATAACCCTCCTATTTTATAGACTCCTCAGAATGAGGAAAAGAATCCCAAAAGGAACAAAGAGGAAGACTCTAGCTCAAGTATGGACACTTCCAATGTACAGTATGAAGCTAGCCAGAGCAAAAGGCCTAGGCTCAATCCTCTTTCAGAGCAAGAAGATACAGAAGGCCTAGAAATAACTGATACTGAGTTAGACATGAGCAAAGGCACAACTCCATTTGCATAAACACAGGAGCCATCTACATCAAAAGCTCAAATTCTAGAAAGGCAGCTCAGTGTAGAAATCTCCTGATTCAATAAGCCTACTGATAGAGATAGGGGCATTAAGGACAGGTTCAAGGAGATTAAAATGAGAAATGAGAAACTGAAAGCAGAATCCTATGCACAGTATTTCAAGCTCACACCACCTAATCAAAGTAGGTTGATGTTAGCTTTTGAGATCAAGGAAGGAAAGATGCAAATGTCCTTCATGAAGCTAACTGTACAACAACCTAGAACATCAACAGATTTCAAGAAGATAGAATTTGAAGTGTTGGCAAGGGATATTCATCTTGTTGACTAGATTGAACTTCACAAGCAGGCTGGAAAAATGATTTACTCCACCCTTACAGGAAAGGCCATGGCTGCACATCAGTTGCAGAATTCACTGAATAACATTTCGGCCCAGTATCAGTTGGAAAAGGCCTCCTCACAGGCCAAAGACACCAGAATCAAGTCTTTTGAAGACTTGGTAATTGAATTGGGACATGACCCCAAAGGCATCAAGGCTACTGAACAATTAATCAAAAAGAACAATGATGACATTGCATCCCTCAAGAAACAGTTAAAGATACCTCAACTGCAGCACCCCCAGACACAAGAAGTCATGGAAAGCCAAAATAAGCATGAAGAGTTCATGGACTTAGTCCTTAAACTCAATGATTAGTTGAGGGAGACAAAAGGAATTGGACAACTTAATCCAATTAAAAAAAAAAACTGATCTTGGCACTACCTTGCTAAATGTCATCTCAACAGTTACCACAACTGTTCCTTCCACATTGGAAGCCTCATTGGCTCCCATAGTTCCAAGGGCAACATGACTATCGGTTTCTACAGCATCTACATCAGAAACAGGTACATCAGGTGAAGAAGCATGAAAATTGGTTAAATCTATTGAAGAAATGTCCATCCAAACCATAGAGATGAATAACCTCAAAGAGAAAGTGACAAGCTTGGAAACCATTTACAAGCTTGCCAAAATCATGCACAAAGAAAAAGTGCAAAAGGTTACTAGGATGAGTGAAATATTGAAAGCCCTGGAAAAGGAATTAACACTAAAATAACCCCTTGGGCAAGCTAAGGAACAACTATGGTCCAATATCATTGACTTTGTCAATGATATTTGGCCATCTATTCAAGTGATTTTCGAGTAAATAGATTTGATAAAGTTGGCTATAGAGGCCATCCAGAAAGTAAAAGCAAAATTAGGAGAAATGCCAGAAGAGGCTGCCAGAGTTATCCAATTCCTTAACACCAAGAATAAGTATGAGTTACAGGAATTAGAAATAGAGGACAAAACAGAGAAAATTTTGGAGGTCAAAAAGGTCATCTCCAAGAGGAACTTGATGCAAAACTTAGAGGATAAGTGTCAGAATATGCAGCTAGCCATTGACAAATTTATGGCTAAGTTCCAGATTTTGAGAGAAAAGGGATTACCTAATCCCTTAGTAATAAATTATAAGCTGGTGACACAAGAGGACTACAACAAGAAAATCAAAGAGGTAGCAAAAGATCAGGTAAATACGTCATCAATGAAGGCATTACCAACAAGAAAAGTATTCTACCAAACATTTGACAACTTGTTTTACCTCCAGCATGAGGCAAAACACTTGTTTATCAATAAGCCTACTTTTGCCAAAGACAGAAAGGTGGATGAAACATATAGAAATATGCTAAAAATCCAATTCCCTGATGCTGAAACATGGGAGAAATTAACTAATTTACTAGAGAAATATGCAGTAAAAAGGTTAATTTATAGTAAAAGTAAAACAACATGGTAAAAGGATGTTGACAGATTAGCAGAGTCAAAGTGTATCAGATGAAAGGCTGAAGTAAATGAAGCATCTAATGTGAAAGGTCAAACAACAAAGTAGATTAAAGGGCAAAAGATCAAAGCCAACAGAACCAAAATAAAAGGGACAACATGAAATAGTTCAATAGCTGTCTCTATCTTCTTGCATGAAGATATTTATTTTTTCCTAGATTAGTTGTGAATACAATTTCGGATTTTTTGTAACTTTATTTGTATAAATACATCAAAATTAGAAGTATGTAGGGTGGATTATATTAGATATGTCCATAGAATTTTTTATCAGAAGACCCAGAAGGTTATGGCATCATTTGCTGAGCCAACAAGCTAGATTGATAAATAAAGATCAGATATTTCCAAGGATTCATGTGTTGAGCCAATTTTGGACAAGTATTTTCATGATTTATTGTTATTTTTGTCAAAGTTATTCATAATCTTTAATTTTTTTCTCAATTTAAATGTTATAACTGGAATAATACTTCAGAACTTGTTTAATTACACTCTGTCTTAACAGTTATACATTTAAATGTTTTCTGCTGATATCTAAATTAAAGAATTTTTAATTGCTCTTTGGTTTAGTTTGATTTCTTGAATATCCAGGTTAAAGGATTCTTAATTTCCATTTGATCTTGATTATCCCTTCATTCCTCATTCATTATCTGGGTTTGAGAACCCTTAAATTCTCTCTCACCCCGAGTGAAACCCTTTCTCCCCTCTGTCTCAAAGATCTAAAAAACATTGTTCTGTCTTGCCCTTGGAACATTCCCTTTAGTGAGTTAATCCAGTTTTGCTTTGTTATTGTTTGAATCCATAGCCTTATGGTCTAAAAGACATCATTTAATCCATCTGTCTAAGCAGATCCCACCACCCATTCTCAAACACAAATCAAAGACCCCTTGAACAATCATAACTATCCTGAAAACATCTTATCTAAAACAAAGCTAAATTTTGAAGACAGAGCCCTCTCTGAGCATCAAGGCTAGGTCCTAATCTCCAAAAGGGGTTTGTGGTTACCTTTGGTGGTTCTTTCTTTTCACTTCAAAAGAATTATAAGAGTGATAACATTTTTGGTGACCATACTGGGGACTTCGATCCTCAGTCTCATAAAACTTTAAGGAAACCTTAAATTAAATCTTGAGCCCCTTAAGGTCATTACCTAAAGTAAGTTTTCAGAAAAATTCATAAAAACAGTTTAAAAAACTTAAAGTTCTGGCTCCGAAGAAGATTCACTAGATTAGGGCAAACCCAGATCCAAAACCTACAACTATAGTACATGACCTAGAGAGGATTTTAAGACAACCTAAAGCAATAGAAACTCAAGCTAGTAGTAACAGGTTAGTTATATCCAATTCACTCCCTGAAGAGTTGTCAACTTTAGAGGACATCCCTTTCGATTTGTCATTTGACCTCTCATCATTCAGAAGTATATCTGAGAATGCAATCCACAAAACAATCTTAGATCCTGGGTTTGTTCAACTCATTGAATCAAAAAGGGTTATTCATTCAGATTTAGATAAATTAGTCATTGAGAATTTTGACAAATTAGAAGCTTGGGCCTCTAAATTGATATGTAATATAGGTGATTCTTACATTCAAAAATCTACTAAACTAGCTGCCCTTACTACTTCTGCCCTTGGAGTTTCTCCACAAACTTCACTCGTTGTCAATCCACCTTCTTTTACCACAACTTCATCAATTGTATCTACCATAATCCAATCACCTAAACCACTTATTAATCGATCATCTTCATCATCATCTAGTTCACCTCCATCAATTTCAAGCCCTTCTTCAACCACCACAACTTTACCCCCTAGTCAAACCAGAATTATAGCAATGGAAAACTGATATGCTCTTCTTGTTTTACCTGACCAACTCCATCCCTTGCCTGTAGAGTATCAGAGTAAGATTTTCATGTTTGATGCTACTGGTCATTACACTACCCAACAACATGTAAACAAGATGTCTAACTTTTTTGAATTGCATGAAATAGATGAAGCAGATGTCCAAATGAGATTATTTTTAAAAACTTTAACTGGGGATGTCAAGAAGTGGTTCAAAGCCTTTCCTGCCAACCATATTGCATACTTAGCCAATTTTCAGTGGTTATTCATTGATAGATGGGAGAGAAAGAAAAAACCATTGCAAATAATTTCTGAATATGACAATATTAAGAGAGCTCCCAATGAGTCAATTCAGGACTATTGCATTAGGTTTAACAATATCTATAATGCAATTCCAGCCAACATTAAGCCTCCACCTGACCTAGCATTAATTAAGTTCCTTGATGGTTTTGATGTTGACATGTGATACCAGCTAAGGGAAAGAGGCCAATCTGTTAGCTAAGAAAGCACGAATGAGGAATGAAAAGAAAGTTGTATTTAAAGAAGAATCTTCAACTTTAGATGGAAAAGTAGATGTTTTGGCTAAAAGTTCAGAAATAATCATGGATAGGTTAGAGAACATGGAGAAGAAAAATCAATGGGAGAATCGACAACAACAACCCCCAATAAGAAACCAAAATTTTAGGAAGAACCCTAACACTGCAAAAAATGCTACGCCAGACCAACAGATTAGGCCCCCCTTCCAAGAAAATTATGTTGAGGATTCACATAACCAAGAAGTAGAGGATGATACCCAGATTAACTTACTGGAAACCACAGAAGAGGACATTGTTTTTCTTACTCAAGAAGAACAAGAGTTATATATGCTTCAGCAATTGTAGTTAGAATCTGGTGAATCTTTTGATTTTAAACAGGGATATGAGTCAGCTATATATGAGGTACATAAACAATATAGCTTGAGAAGTAAGAAGAATAAGGAGACTCCCATTAAAATATCCATCCAAACCTAGATTAAGATAATAAAAGAAGCTCCAGTTAACAAAGTATTGCAAATTCTCCCTAGGGGAACAACTAAAACTTCAACCCCTAGGATTGTAGATATAACCTCAACTAAAACCCAAATAGAGATAATCCCTGAAAACAATCAAAAAAAAAAAAATCAAGCCAAGACAGTAGAAACACAAACTGAAATGCCTACCATTGAGAAACACAATAAAGATACTCAAACTACACACATTACGGAAGATTTGAATCAAGAAAACAAACATCAGATCCTTTCAATATTAAAAATGAAATAGCTAAATTAAAAATATCAGTTCCTTTGATTGAACTGGTAAATAATCAATCTTATAGGTCACAAATAACTGAGACTTTCAACATAGGAGAGGGAGAGGATTCTGTTAATTTGAATGATGGCCAGCCTAAATTATTATTTGGCCTTGAGGCCAATGGAATTCATCAGAGAGGGGGAGTTCCTCCTTTTTCCATCAGCTTGAACATTCATGATAAAATTTTGCATAATGCTATGTTGGACTCATGAGCATCCCACAATCTAATGCCAAAGGCAATAATGGAAATATTGAACCTAGACATTACCAAGCCTTATAAGGATTTATTTTCTTTTGACTCCAGCCAGGTTAAATGCCTTGGTCTAATCAAAGACTTATGTGTGACTCTTTTCCAGTTCCCTGCAAAGAGAATTCTAATGGACATTGTAGTTGTAGACATCCCACCAAAATATGGAATGCTACTATCTCGCTCATGGGGAGAAAAACTGCAGGAATCTTTGCAGTTGGATATGTCTTATGCCACCATATCCATTTTTGGCCAACCAAGAAAATTATATAGGGAGACCTTGATGAAGTACATGGTTAGTAGTGAGGAAAAGCCACAAAACTTTCCCATATACTCCATGCATTCAGATATGGACTCTTTCATATTATACAATGCAGAAAATGATAAAAAGGAAATCATGGCCAAACACCTTAAGTATAGAACAGCTGATAGTGAGAACATATTCCATGAGTCACTTTGGAATTTAGACTTTGATGGGTCTGTAAATAGGGTAGTGGCTGGTGCATGAGTGTGGATCCATAATATGGAGAATAATCATGCTGAGGGGCATGCTTTTAGATTGAATTTCAAATGTACCAATAACATGGCCAAATATGAAGCCATGATTCTAAGGTTACAATTAGTTAGGAAATTGGGAGCCAAAAGAGTTTCCATCATGGGAGACTCAAAGCTGATTATTAAACAGATTTGTGGTGAATGCTCTGTCAACAACCCTAGGCTTGGTCGATATAGGGATATTGTTTTAGATTTGATGAAAGACCTCTTGGAATCAAAATTTGCTGCCATTCCTAGAAAAAAAACATGCAGTACCACAGACTGGCTACCTTTGTTAGAACTTGTAGATTGCCATTTCAACAAAACCACCAGTACACTACAGAAGTCAAACATAGGCCTGTTATACCAGACAACCTCAAGTATTGCCATATTTTCTCCTAGGACTCAGATCTACGACTTCATGAACAATGGAGGTGAGTTTCACAATTGTAAGATAGATACTGACTATACAGTAGACAATAATATAGAAAACAACTTAGATGTAAATATTTTCGATGTACATAAACCAACTAAATTTACTAAACTAGAAATAGATAGTTTAGAAAAGGTAGAGATAGATGAAATAATGGATGATGATCATGAGATTCTTCATTTGAAAAATAATTTTGTGCCTAAAGGATTAGTACCTTTAGAAGATTTGTTTGACTCTAATGATGTAGCTAGGAAACCCAAGATGGAACCTCTGAGAGTTGACATAGAAGAGGTTAATATAGGAACTAAAGATAATCCAAAACTCATTAAGATATCTAAAGCCTTACCCTAGGAGGAAAAGGTCAAATATATCAATTTGTTTAAATAATTCCAAGATGTGTTTGCCTGGAGTTATGAAGACTTAAAATCTTATGACACCAGCATAATCCAACACAAAATACTTCTAAAAGAAGATCATAAACCTTTCAAACAGAAACTTAGGAGGAAAAACCCAGTTCTTATGCCATCGATAGAGAAAGAGGTTAAAAGAGCGTTTGATGCCCAAATAATAGTGCCCATTAGATACTCAGATTGGATTTCAAACTTAGTTACAACTAGGAAAAAGACAGGGGAAATTAGACTTTGTGTAGATTTTAGAAACTTAAACTAGGTCTCTTTAAAAGAAAACTAACCCTTACCAAAAATGGACCATATATTGCAAAGGGTAGTGGGGTCATCTAGGATTTCACTATTAGATGGATTCTCTGGGTATAACCATATACTAATCCAACCTGAGGACCAAGCCAAAACTGTGTTTACTACTCCTTGGGGTATCTTCATGTATTTGGAGATGCTCTTTGGATTAATGAATGCAAGTGCCACGTTTCAAAGAGCTATGTATATATCTTTTGCCAAGGAAATCCATGATTTCTTAGTAGTATACCAGGATGACATCACAATCTTCTCTAAATCTGACAATGAACACACAGACCACCTCACAAGAGTATTTATCAAATGTAGCAAATTTGGGATTTCTTTAAATCCTAAAAAGACAATTTTCGGTCTAGAAGAGGGAAATTTGTTAGGACACATCATATCTAAAGATGGGATTAGGATAGACCCTACTAGAATAGAAGCCATTTTGACCATTTCGCATCCCCAAAACATTAGAGAGCTATAATCATTTCTAGGAAAGATTAATTTTCTTAGGAGGTTCATCTCAAATCTAGGAGAATTAATTAGGGAATTAAATAACATGCCAAGAAAGGACTCAAAAATTAAGTGGACATTGGAGGCCAAACAATCCTTTCAAGCTATTAAGGAAGCATTAACCAAGACTCCAGTCCTGATTAGTCCTGACTTTAACAAAGATTTTATCATTTTTTCTTTTACTTCAGAACACACTATTGCAACAATCTTGTTGCAAAAGAACAATCAAGGATATGAATAGCCAATAGCATTCTTTAGTAAATCCTTAAGAGATGCCACACTCAAATATAACATCATGGAAAAATAGGAATTAGCTTTAGTTAAAACTATCAAAGATTTTAGAGTATACATTCTGTACTCTCACATTATTGCTTATGTTCCAAACTTTGTAGTTAAGGACATTTTGACTCAAAATGGGCCTGAAGGAAAAAAAGGAAAATGGATTGCCACAATATTGGAACATGATATAGAGATAAAGCCCACCAAGCTCATCAAATGCCAAGGTTTAGCCAAACTCATGGCTAAATCGAACTGTCAAGCCCTTGATATCAACATCATTAGTGCCGTTGATGATCGGGAGGAGATGGCGACTCCATAGACCAGTGAACCTTTTACTGATTCACCATTATATGTAGATATTACATTTGTTTTACTAAACTTACAAGCTCCTCTTGGATTGAGAAGAACTAAAGCTAGATTCTTAAAAATAAAGTCATTGAGATATTTTGTTATAGATAATGAATTGTTTTGGAAAGACAATAGTGGTATTCTTTTAACATGTTTATTAAAAGATGAAGCTGACATGATTTTACAAGAGTTTCATGCAGGGGATTGTGGAGGACACTTGTACTGGAAGAGTATTGCTGACAAGATTTCTAGGGTTGGTTTTTATTGGCCTACTTTGTTTGCAGATGTTAAAAAACATGTGACCTCCTGTCATAAATGACATATTTTTGAGGGAAAAAGAAAAATTTTACCCTTGCTTCTTAAACCAATTTCCACTGAGATGTCATTTCAACAATGGGGGTTAGAATTCATTGGAGAAATACACCCCACATCCTCAGCTCAACATAAGTGGATTCTGACAGCCATAGACTATTTTACCAAATGGATAGAGGATATACCTTCTAGGCAAGCCACAAACAGTCATAATCACATTCCTAGAGAGTAATATCCTTTAAAGATTTCGATGTCTCGAGAAGCTCATTACTGATAATTCAATAGCCTTTAAATCCAAAAGAATGATAGATTTATGTAACAAATATCATATCACCCTTGGTCATTCCACAACCTATTACCCTCAAGGTAATGGTCTAGCAGAGTCATCCAACAAAAGTTTGGTCAATATTATCAAAAAGTTACTGGAAGACAAAAAAAGACATGGAACAAGAAGTTAGTCAATGCCTTATGGGCAGATAGACTGACTACTAATAAGTCTATTGGAACATCACCCTATCAGCTGGTTTATGGGATGGATGCAGTTTTACCATCATCCTTGTGAGTGCCAGTCATGAAGATCCTCTAGGAATTATTGGTGGAACCAAATGATATTCAGAGAAGAATAAATTAGACCATACACCTACAACGGACTAGAGAAGAAGTATATGTAAAATCACAGGTAATCTAGGAAAAGATCAAGAAAGTCTTTGATAAAAAGACTAAAGTAGATGATTTTCACATAGGAGACAAAGTCCTTAAGTGGGATTCAAGGAGAGAAGACAAAGGTAAGCATGGAAAATTTGATTTTTTGTGGCAGGGGCCTTATGTCATTTATGGCTACAGAGGCAACAATGCCTTTTTCTTGAGAAAAATAGATGGATCAGATCTACTAGGAGGACCTGTTAATGGTAGGACATTGAAGCATTACTTTTCCACTGACGTATAGTAGTTCACTTTACTTTTGCATCATTGTACATAACATTGTAGAGTGTAGATTTGATAGGAGTGTAATCCTACAAAGTTGAAGCCCGGAGAGAAGGCCCTAAGATTTGAAAGATTTACTGTCATAAGTATCAATAATACAGATTCACAAAAGGACACTTTGCAAGGTAACTTCAGCTACAATTCAAAAGCTACTAATCTTTAGAGATCTTTACATTTCACTAAGAAATGCCATCCCCATGTGGAGCCACTATTAGAATCCTATAGTGATAGGATTTGTAATTTTGAATTGGTTGAGAGTAACTCTTGTAATATTGTACATACCTTTGCTTTCTGCAAATGTTTTCCATATTAAAAATTAAAAAATGTAAAGATGGTGTGTCCTAAAAGAAATATCAAAGGACAAAAGAATAATAAAAGATAAGAAAATGAAAATATATGAACCCCAAACACAAAAATAGATCATGAAAGTGTGCAAGTCTAAATGCCACTACTATTTTACTTCTTCTGCAAATAATGGTTGTGTGCAGCTTGTCATATATGCCACAACCCATGGTAGACAAACTTCTTAATCTTGACTATTTCATGCTTTTAATTTTATTTTTATAGTTAGAGAATAAAATATGACCAAAGAACTTAATCTTGGCAGATCATCAGATAGGTAGAGAAAATAAAAGGGGCTCATCAGCTTAATCTAAGCTCTTAGAAGATATAAGGTTAGAAGTAGATAGTTTGTTCTATAAAAGCAAAATAAAGATAAGGGTCTGGTAGCCTAAATGCACCCAAATAAGTGAAGAAAAAAATGTTAGGGTAAGTAATGGGTAAGTAGAAAAAAGGTTGCTGAAGTATAAAGTTGATTGGACAAAATCATGTTTATCATGCTTAATCATATGTTTCAATGTGCATGAGAAATTAAGAAAGCAAAAATAGAGGTTTACAAGTTGATTTAATTGACTTCCCCTCATTCATTTCATTCCTATACTTACTAATTTCTCCATCCACATGTATGTTCTAGTACTAAAAATCCTTCAAGTCATAAAAGCTCAGAGAATTTTTCTGACTTATGGTGGGACTGGACCCTCGGCTTAATGACTTATGGACATCAAATGTTAGAATTCCCTTCATAAAAATCATGTCCCTTCATTACCCTAATAAAACCCCTTTTCCTAAGGTTAAATTTTATTTGGCTATGAAAAGTAAAAAACCCCATGTTAAATTCCATTTCATTCAAAATACCCACAAAAAGATTTTATCGTAAGTATAAGTGTAAGTAAAGAAAAAGCACAAATATTACATTATACTTTGTATTATTTTCATTCCGCTCATTCCAGTTCATATTAATTTTTAGCTTAATAATATAGCTCCTGATATAACCTTTTTCCTTGTATATAAATAAATCCTTGTATATATTACCTCTACCCTTAGTTTAACTATAAACTATATTTTTATCCTATCCCCCCGAAAAAACCCTCTTAACTCACCAATTCTCCGTAAAGTTAAGATAATCCCTCCATTAACCCTGTCCGATCATTTAATTCCATGTTTAACTCCAAAATAGTCACAAACCACCATTAATTAAAGCCCAGACCACCCCCAAAACCTTTGCCCATTTCATTTGTGCTAATCTGTCACCCGATTGCCTTCCGATCATCAACACCCCAATCTAATGATTCACAACAATATAGGGTTCACCCGATATCTGACCTTTACCTGCCTGATAAAGTGGTATTGCTCGAACCTGCATCTGCTACGTGTCAAGCATTAAGGTAGATCAGGTGACATCACCAAAATACCACCTCCTCGATAAATTGGTACAATGGCTTGGAAAATCGTCTCCCCGCCCAACCCAAAAAAACCACCGACTATTCATTCATAATTCACTAACCAAAAAATAACCGTTGTTCAATAAAAAGGTTGAGAAGCCCTATTCGGCCTTTTTTAATCAATTTTCAAATGCCGAAATCGCCAATTGACGTCAATTTCACTCATGAAGAAGTTGCAGAGACCCCAATCAAACTCTTAGTCCATACCAAAGCCCATTCAAACTTCTGCAGTTGCTGGGAACACCTATTTCAATTTCATTCACCCAAATTCTAGGTATTTGAAGAGAAATTACCAGACACCCTTTCAATTTGAAAACATTCAATCTTTAAAGAGTTTGAATTGAGTAAAATTAATTGAAATTAATTTAAAATTAAAGTGTGTGCCTGACTAAAATATCCAAACCCTTCTGAAAGCTTCCAAATTACCTTCAAACCTTTGATATAAACCTGTATAAGCCAAATTGAAATCCACAAGAACTGAATTATGGTTGCCCCCATTGCCATGGATGTCAGACCAGTGTCAACCCCCCATTTGGACCTTGACCACCCTCCCCTAGTGGACAGGGATTTTCAAATCAAAAACACGGTTGCCTATAAACTCCTGCTCAAAATTCATTTTTGGAGTAAGGACAAATATCTAAACCATACTGATGACATTGGCCTTTGGGAGTCCAATTTTCCCAAATACCAGTTTCCACAAGTACATATCTTTCCTAAGATTGTCCATCTGTGCCATGCTTGTTACACTCCCAGCCAGAGAGCTATAATGTCCCCAGACTAAAAAGTCTTGTTTACTATTACAACTGAGTCAATCAATGAAATGTTACAAGTCCAACCAAGTCAAAACCTGACCCCACTCTCCATTGGGGATTTGTTTGACCAGTACACCAAATTGAGTCCATCTAGACTAGCCCAAATATTCCAAAATTTTGTAGAGGAGTAGCACATTCCTACAGATGCCCCTCCATATGTTTATGCCATTTTCTCTTAAACGGGCTAGCAAATTGTAACCATGATATCATGTATTCTAGGCTATACCACATATGAATACATTGATGAGCTTATCCTAGCCTTCATGTCCATTTTCACCCCAAGAAAGCCTCCTGCTACTTTGTACAATTATGCCCAGTTCATAGCTGAAAGGATGCATGAATAATTTACGAGAATGCACAATGAGAGAGTACTCAAGTACTCATCTGTACTTTAACACATGTTTTTGTATTATCAGTCAGACATATTTCCCTTCACCATCCAGAAGCTAGATACCAAAGGCCAGCCCAGGTCTGTTATATTTTGGACACCATTATTCCACAGGTATTCATCATCATACACCTACACAGACTTCATTGGCTCTTTTGTCCATCGAGTCATGACCATGCTGATAAGAAGCCCTCCACCCAAAATAAGCCAAGAAATAAAAAGAGTGCTCCGGTCGTCCAAACAAAGTAAGGTGGGAGATTGGTACCTTCACCAAAATCACATAGAAATAAGAATCTATGGTTGCTAGCTTGCCCCATACAAACTGCCCAAATACCTCTCCATGAGGTTATTTTCTCTGGAATATTATACACCGATAATGAACTCTGATGATATAAACTTTGTCTCAGCCAAGAAAATGGCTCAATTCAAGATAAAAAACCAGTTAGGCCCTTTTATTTGCAATACTAGAGAAGTAGGAGAGGAAGAAGATCAAATTCTGCAACAAATGAAGTTTAAGAAAAGTTTCATGTGGAGGTATGACCCTCAAGGGTTTATAACCAAACTAAGACAAAAGGTCAAATTGGGACCTTACATTCATCACCCTATACCAGAAATAGAGAGATATGCCAACCAATCTAAGTGGCTGGAAAACACTCTCATAGATAGGGATAATACAAAGGTAGATGTTGAAAATAGCTTGTTTGATTTAGAGAAACAGCTTGATGAAAGCTCATTCCTGTAGGTACTAGAGCAAGAAGGAACCATGAGTACCCCTCTTGTTTTGTAGACTCCTCAGAATGAGGAAATGAATCCCAAAAGGAATAGAGAGGAAGGCTCTAGCTCATGTATGGACACTTCCAATATATAGTATGAAGCTAGCCAGAGCAAAAGGCCTAGGCTCAACCCTGTTTCAAAGCAGGAAGACACAGAAGGCTCAATAGAAATAACTGATAATGAGTTAGACATGAGAAAAGGCACAGCTCCATCTACAGAAACACAGGAGCCATCTACATCAAAAACTCAAATTTTAGAAGGGCAACTCAATGTAGAAGTCTCCTCATTCAATAAGCCTGTTGACAGAGACAGGGGCATTAAGGACAGGTTCAAGGAGATTAAAATGGGAAATGAGAAACTGAAGGCGGAATCTTATGCACAATATTTCAAGCTCACACCGCCTAATCAAAGTAGGTTGATGTCAAATTTTGGCATCAAGGAAAGAAAGACGAAAATGTCCTTCATGAAGCCAATTATACAACAATCGAGAATATCAACAAATTTCAAGAAGATAGACTTTGAAGTATTGGCAAGGGATATTCATCCCATTGACCAGATTGAAATTCACAAGCAAGTTGGAGAAATGATTTACTCCACCCTTACACGAAAGGTCATGGCTGCACATTAGTTGTAGAATTCACTGAATATCATTTCGGTCCAGTATTAGTTGGAAAAGGCCTCCTCACAAGCCAAAGACAGTAGAATCAAGTCTTTGGAAGACTTGGTAATTGAATTGGGACATGATCCCAAAGACATCAAGGCTACTGAACAATTAATCAAAAAGAAGAATGATGACATTGCAGCCCTCAAGAAAGAGTTAAAGATACCTCAACTGCAACACCCCTAGACACAGGAAGCCTTGGAAAGCCAAGCTAAGCATGAAGAGTTGATGGACTTAGTCCTTAAACTCAATGATCAGTTGAGGGAGACAGAAAAGGAATTGGACAACTTAATCCAATTAAAAAAAACTGATCTTGGCACTACCTTGGTAAATGTCATCCCAACAGTTACCACAGTGGTTCCTTCCACATTTGCAACCTCATTGGCTCCCATGGCTCCAAGGGCCACAACACTACTAGTTTCTATAGCATATACATCAACAACAAGTACATCAGGTGAAGAAGTAGGAAAATTCGTTAAAGTTATGGAAGAAATGTCCATACAAACCACAAAGATGAATAAGCTCAAAGAGAAAGTGATGAGCTTGGAAACTAATTACAAGCTTGCCAAAATCATGCACAAAGAAGAAGTGCAAAAGGCTACCAGGATGAGTGAAATATTGAGAGCCGTGGAAAAAGACTTAACACTGAAAGAACCCCTTGGGCAGGCTAAGGAAGAGCTATTGTCCAATATCATTGACTCTGTCAATAATATTTGGCGATCTATTCAGGTGATTTTTGAGCAAATAGATTTGATAAAGCTGGCTAAAGAGGCCATCCAAAAGGTCAAAGCAGAATTAGGACAAATGCCAAAAGAGGATGCCAGAATTATCCAATTCCTTAACACCAAGAATAAGTATGAGCTGCAGGAATTGGAAATAGAGGACAAAATAGAGACAATTTTGGAGGTCATAAAGGTCCTCTCCAAGAGGTACTTGACACAAAACTTGGAGGATAAGTGTCAGAATATGCAGCTAGCCATTGACGTATTTATGGCTAAGTTCTCGATTTTGAGAGAAAAGGGATTACCCAATCCCTTAGTGATAAATGATAAGTTGATGACATAAGAGGATTACAACAAGAAAATTAGAGAGGGAGCAAAAGAACAAGTAAATACATCATTAATGAAGGCATTTCCAACAGGAAAACTACTCTACCAAACATTTGAAAACTTGTTTTACCTCCAGCATGATGTAAAACACTTGTTTATCAATAAGCCTACTTTTGCCAAATACACAGAGGTAGATGACATGTATAGAACGATGCTAAAAATCCAATTACCTGATTCTGAAACATGGGAGAAATTAACTGATTTACTATAGAAATAAACATAAAAGTAAAATAACATGGTAAAAGGATGTTGACAGTTCAATATAGTCAAAGTGTATTAGATAAAAATCTATCAGATGAAAGGCTAAAGTAAATGAAGCATCCAACGTGAAAGATCAAACAACAAAGAAGATTAATGGGCAAAAGATCAAAGCCAACAGAACCAAAATAAAAGGAACAACATGAAACAATTCAATGGCTGTCTCTATCTTATTGCGTGAAGATATTTATTTTTTCCTATATTAGTTCTGAATACAATTTTAGATATTTTGTAACTTTATTTGTATACATACCTCAAAATTTGAAGTATGTAGGGTGGATTCTATTACAAATTTCTATGGACTTTTCGATCAGAAGACCTAGAAGGTTATTGTATCATTTGTTGAGCCAACAAGTTGGATTGATAAATAAAGATCAGATATTTCCAAGGATTCATGTGTTGAGCAAATTTAAGACAAGTATTTTCATGAGTTATTGATATCTTTCTCAAAGTTATTCATAATATTTAATATATTTCTCAATCTAAATGTTATAACTGGAATAATACTTTAGAACTTGTTTAATTACACTCCGTTTTAACAGTTATACATTTAAATGTTTCCTGTTGATATCTAAATTAAAGAATTCTTAATTGCTCTTTGGTTTAGATTGATTTCTTGAATATCCAGGTTAAAGGATTCTTAATTGCCCTATGATCTTGATTATCACTTCATTCCTAATTTATTATCCGGGTCTGAGAACCCTTAACTGTTCTCTCACCCCGAGTGAAACCCTTTCACCCCTCTGTCTCAAAGATCTAAAAAACACTTTGCTATCTTGCCCTTGGAACATTCGCTTTAGTGAGTTAATACAGTTTTGCTTCCTTATTGTTTGACTCCATAGCCCAATGATCTAAAAGGCATCATTTTATCTATCTATCTAAGTAGATCCCACCACCCAATCTCAAACACAAATCAAAAACCCCTTGAACAATCATAACTAGCCTAAAAACATCTTAACTAAAACAAAGTTAAATTTTAAAGAGAGAGCCTTTTCTGAGCATCAAGAAGGCTAGGTCCTGATCTCCAAAAGTGGTTTGTGGTTACCTTTGGTTTTTATTTCTTTTTACTTCAAAAGAATTAGTGATAACACCAGGGTTGGATGTCTCAAGCGTTTGTTAAAAATTTTGGAGCACATTGGTAGTCTTACTAGAGTTACCCTAGATTTTTCTTCAATGGCTATGGTTTTTTCATTTTAAGTTACTTCATTATCAAAACTACTAAACTACTTTTTGTGAAGAATCATACCAATAAGCCATATGGGCTATTCCAATGGGAAAGACATTTTCTACTATAGTGCAAATTCTATTTAGGAGCATTTTATATATATCAAATGATTATGCCAACGATAATCAGCAACCTTCCAATTAATTGGTTGGAAAATAAAAATAAGAAAGACCTTACCTTCCATCCACCCGACGTACTGCAATGAGAAACCATTCTCCTCTATTGTCGCTTCCTGTCACAAGACATTCATGCAAGGTGTATTGCATAATTTCAGACCATATGTAGTCTTATTAACATAATTAACAAGGTACATTAGGATATTACTATGTCATATGGACCCTAATCTATGAAACAAACCTCTAATTCTCTCATCAACTCCATGTCAATGTCTATTTCCTTGTACCCTTGCTGCCATTGCAGCAACATTGATTCGTCCTACCTCTTCTTTGTCTTCCTATGTTCTCAACCTTTATTCCTTCCTAGGATTTGTTGTCGCAATCCCTTCCCCATTTAGGGAAAGTTGCCGATGTTTGTGATCTAGGTACTTAGCTCATTCTAGCATGCATATACACCGTCGGCTACCACCTAATCTATGAAAAAAGACCTCGTGTTAATTCTCCATGGCGAAACAACATTGTCAAATTTTACAATTTGACATGCTTGCCATATTCATTGCATTATGGACAAGCGGGAAAGAAGTGGGCCCACATATTTAGCTATCAAATGTTGGTTTTCATTCGTATTTAGTTAAATAAACTAACATATAGCGTATAATAATTGGGTTAATTACTTTATATTCTCGGGCCCTTAAAAATTTCCTACAGGTAGAATGCATGTAATACACGTGGCTGTCGAGAAATTATGGTCTGAAAACGCCAGTCACTTGTTACATTATTTTCCTGATCTAGCTTTAGAGATAGTCTGAAAACTGTTTTTTACTTTAATATGTGTAACACCTCTATTCGTATCATCGCGCCAGTAACTTGTTACATTATTTTCTTTGATCTAGATTTAGAGGTGGATTCACACATTTCGGAATTTGAATGAAAAGCTTCAAGTTTTTTGTTTTACCTATGGTAAACATGCAACGTAACTTTGATTTACCAGAAAGATTTAACATGCAATGTAAATCTGATAATCAATATCAAGTTGCTTTTTAACATGAATTATTTGCTTCCATGTGTTTGAATGAAACAAAGAGGATTGCCTCAAAAATGTAATCTTTCAATCTAATGAATTTCTTGCAAAATTATGTGGCACACCATCCTTTTCACGTGAACTATTACCTACCTCATTTTTTGTGAATGATTTCCAATCGAGTAGGGAGGCAGTGACTTGAATGCAATGAATAATCTCTACGAGTGGCATTTCATTCACGTTATAGCAAATGTAGCATTAACATAATCGCGATCGAATTATGATATCTGGGTTGCATTTTCACCGAGTCATATGTCAACAATAGTATCAATTTTACTTTGTGGCTTTGAGCCCTGATAATTCAGAAAACATGAGATAATTGTACAATAGAAGAGAGGTGTGACAAAATTTAAAGATAACAAAGTGATAAAGTAAAGGAATTTTTTTCTTAGTATTACAAATCATTTAAATAAGATTATATTGAAAACATCACTAATAAATGACTCGAGTGATACTAGATTTAAACTGGATTAAGTTAAACTGAACTAGGACATTTGGAGGGACAATTTTGACACCTAACAAGTGGTTGGAATCATATTCTCCAACACTCCCCTTAATTACAACCCCATAAAAATTCAATTAAGATGCATGTTGGTCTATGTCTCAGCTAGCCTTACAATTTAAAAAAATTGACTTCAACTACATTTTATTTTCTTCTTCTCTTCTTCCAAATTATGTAGCCTCTAAATTGTTAAACTGAACTAGGACATTTGGATGGACAATTTTGACACCTAACAAGTGGTTGGAATCATATTCTCCAACACTCCCCTTAATTACAACCCCATAAAAATTCAATTAAGATGCATGTTGGTCTATGTCTCAGCTAGCCTTACAATTTAAAAAAATTGACTTCAACTACATTTTATTTTCTTCTTCTCTTCTTCCAGATTATGTAGCCTCTAAATTGTTTCAACATTTTCTCTTTGTTGTAACCTTAAAACCTCAGTTTCTTCATTTGGTGGTGCAGGTCTTCCATTCTTCCAGGATGTATAAGCATATCCTGGACCTTTTCAAAAAAATGATTTGTATGTGGGATGTTAGTGCTCTTTTCATCATCAATTTGTTGCAAGATAAGGTTATAATAAAATAAAATTTATTCAAGACTCCAAATCCTGAAAATTTCATTGATTTTCTCATCATCGAGGTTGTATTCAAAATTCATTTATGCAGACTTTATCAAGGCATGGTGTTGCAAGCCATGCTTCAAGGAAATTTAATTGTTCTTCAAAATCATTCTATGTACTTGCACATTAGAAATCAATGTTAAGTTTAAAAACTTCTTCAGAACCACTTTCGTTCTGTTCCTTCTACTCTGCAATGAGAGTTTTCTCCTGTTGCACTTCCAGCTCTACTTCTGCATTTGTCTCTGCTTTCTCTTTATGTGCTTCTTTCTTTGCTTCTTCCTCTATTTCTATCTCTATCTCTGCTACAAACAGGTTGTCTTCCACTGACTCAAGTGGGATTTTCTCATTGAATAACATAATGTCTATATGATGCTTCTGTTGCATTGCCTCAACCATTCATCATTAGCCAATAATTCTTCATCAAAAGTTACATCAGCAATATTAATTGTTGGATTGACAATAGCATTGACTATTACAATGGTAGCTTCATTGTCCTCAACAAGCTTTGTTGCTGGATTCACCAAAGTTTCATCAACAAGCTCTGTTGTTGGATTCACCATATTCTCATCAGCAAGCTCTCTTGCTGGATTCATCAAATTTTCATCAGCAAGCTCTATTGTTGGAATCATCAAATTCTCATCCATTCGTTGTTGTGCATAGTGGGGTTCATGGGCATCTATGTCCTCCTTCACTCTTGCTTCTCCAACTTCTTCACAGATAGCATCCACTTGTTGCTTTGCACAATGGAATTTAACAAAATTTCCATCTCGTTGTAAATCCATTCTTATAGATCCACCTTCATCTTCAACTTCAAATTCTCCCCCTTACATCAAAACTCCTCTCAAGAGTATCCCAAGCCTCCTTGGTTGTTTTGGTTTCTGAAATGAGCGGAAGAATGTCATTCTTCTACCTTTTTACCTCTAAATCTAAACATATCTCAAACATCTTTTGTTGTTGCTTTGACCTTTTCGGCTTTTTGGGTTTTCCTATTTGTTGAATGTTGATTCAAGACGGCTCGACAAGCCAATCAAAATTCAAACATAACAACTATGCCTTTATAGTGCACCTTCTTAAAAAACACTTTTTACAATCAATTTAAATATCTATTAGTTTTTTTTTTTTTTTTAATCTTCATGATTTCTTTTTGTTAAAGAAAACTAACAACAAAAAAAAACCATTTTTGAAAACTATGAACAAAGACCTCTTTTCAAACCATACATGAGCATTCTTCAAATAATGCTATCGAAGCCTTTTTTAAAATTCACATATTCCCTTTTTTAACACACTTTAAAAAACTTTTAATGTACCTTTTTCATTCCAATGTTTTCAAAATAAAACCATTCTTCATTAATATTTGAGAGTCGAAAAAAAAGAGCTTTCAAACAAACAATACATGAGCATTCTTCAAATAATGCTATCGAAGCCTGTTTAAGAATTCACGCATACCCTTTTTTTAACACACTTTAAAAAACTTTTAATTTACCTTTTTGATTCCAATGTTTTCAAAATAAAACCATTCTTTATTGATATTAAAGAGTCGAAAAAAAAGAGCTTTCAAAAACCTCTTGATAGGTGGCTTTGACTTTTGGTGTGACGTGCGCCCACCGGATTTGTTCTCGCCAGATTTGTTTTCCAAACTTCGACGACGATGTTCGCTCGTTTTTATGGAGATCCACCGTTCAGGTCTTCGTTCTTTTTAAAGGAATTCGTTGTGATGTGAACGGAATTCTACTAACGCTGCTTTGGCGAAGAGGAGCCGCATTTGGGTAACGCAACTTTTCAAACTGTACTGCTTTAGTAACGCAGTGTATCGAAATAACACACAGCGTTATCACAACATATATTTTTTTTCAAACGGATTTTGAGACGAACGTTCTTCAGTCTGTTTCACCTTCGCCTTCACAGGCTTAGCAGTAGCAGGCTTTTTCGTTCTCTTGCTGCTTTTTGGTTGGTTTTTTTAACCTTCTTCAAACTTCGGTCGCTCTCTCAAAGAGTTTTATGCAAATTGTTTGTCTTCTATTCTGCTTTTCTCAATGAGTTTTACTTGGGTTAAGACTTGATACCATAACAAAAATTAAGAGAAAAAAATGGAACAAAAGATTTTCCTTTTTAATATTATATTACATTGAAAACATCACTAATAAATGATTCCAATGAAACTGGACTTAAATTAAATTAAGTTACACTGAATTTTTACAACTAACGAAGTGACTGATATTAGATTCTCTAACAAAATATAAATAATGTTATTGTGCATACTATCTTTAACAATGCAAGAAAGGCTCATACAATGTTATTCTGCACACTATATTTTGATAACCTAAAACCAATACCAAAAATATTAAGTTTTATAGCCTCCGGTCACATTAATATAAACTTACTGATAATATATTTGGTCTGGTTGGCAGCTAATCACCCATTTATGGAATAATTATTTTCTGAATTCATTTTCAATTTCAATATTTCATCCGCATATTATATATTCAAACTTCCTTTTTCGGCAGTGACGGAAGTCCCACTGATGTGGCTCTTGTTTTATTGTTCGTTAAGATTGCTCGTCACATTGGAGAATAATGTGAAATCACACCTGCATGTCCATTTAGAGGGTAGGATATTATAAAGACACAAGAAAAAGATACGAGGAGGATTAAGAAGCGGCTTTATATTGGTTTATCTATATTTAATATAAATAATACTAACACAACCTGGTTATATAACAATAAGCCATATGGGCTATTCCAATGGGAAAGACATTTTCTACTATAGTGCAAATTCTATTTAGAAACATTTTATATATATCAAATGATTATGCCAACGATAATCAGCAACCTTCCAATTAATTGGTTGGAAAATAAAAATAAGAAAGACTTTACCTTCCATCCACCCGACGTACTGCAATGAAAAACCATTCTCCTCTATTGTCGCTGCCTGTCACAAGACATTCATGCAAGGTGTATTGCATAATTGCAGACCATATGTAGTCTTATTAACATAATTAACAAGGTACGTTGGGATATTACTATGTCATATGGACCCTAATCTATGAAACAAACCTCTAATTCTCTCATCAACTCCATGTCAATGTCTGTTTCCTTGTACCCTTGCTGCCATTGCAGCAACATTGATTCGTCCTACCTCTTCTTTGTCTTCCTATGTTCTCAACCTTTATTCCTTCCTGGGATTTGTTGTCGCTATCCCTTCCCCATTTAGGGAAAGTTGCCGATGTTTGTAATCTAGGTATTAGCTCATTCTAGCATGCATATACACCGTCGGCTACCACCTAATCTATGAAAAAAGACCTCGTGTTAATTCTCCATGGCGAAACAACATTGTCAAATTTTACAATTTGACATGCTTGCCATATTCATTGCATTATGGACAAGCGGGAAAGAAGTGGGCCCACATATTTAGCTATCAAATGTTGGTTTTCATTCGTATTTAGTTAAATAAACTAACATATAACATATAATAATTGGGTTAATTACTTTATATTCTCCGGCCCTTAAAAATTTCCTACAGGTAGAATGCATGTAATACACGTGGCTGTCGAGAAATTATGGTCTGAAAACGCCAGTCACTTGTTACATTATTTTCCTGATCTAGCTTTAGAGAGTCTGAAAACTGTTTTTTACTTTAATATGTGTAACACCTCTATTCGTATCATCGCGCCAGTAACTTGTTATATTATTTTCTTTGATCTAGATTTAGAGGTGGATTCACACATTTCGGAATTTGAATGAAAAAGCTTCAAGTTTTTTGTTTTACCTATGGTAAACATGCAACGTAACTTTGATTTACCAGAAAGATTTAACATGCAATGTAAATCTGATAATCAATAACAAGTTGCTTTTTAACGTGAATTATTTGCTTCCATGTGTTTGAATGAAACAAAGAGGATTGCCTCAAAAATGTAATCTTTCAATCTAATGAATTTCTTGCAAAATTATGTGGTACACCATCCTTTTCACGTGAACTATTACCTACCTCATTTTTTGTGAATGACTTCCAATCGAGTAGGGAGGCAGTGACTTGAATGCAATGAATAATCTCTACGAGTGGCATTTCATTCACGTTATAGCAAATGTAGCATTAACATAATCGCGATAGAATTATGATATCTGGGTTGCATTTTCACCGAGTCATATGTCAACAATAGTATCAATTTTACTTTGTGGCATTGAGCCCCGATAATTCAGAAAACATGAGATAATTGTAAAATAGAAGAGAGGTGTGACAAAACTTAAAGAGAACAAAGTGATGGAGCAAAGGAATTTTTTTCTCAGTATTACAAATCACTTAAATAAGATTACATTGAAAACATCACTAATAAATGACTCGAGTGATACTAGATTTAAACTGGACTAAGTTAAACTGAACTAGAACATTTGGAGGGACAGTTTTGACACCTAACAAGTGGTTGGAATCATATTCTCCAACACTCCCCTTAATTACAACCCCATAAAAATTCAATTAAGATGCATGTTGGTCTATGTCTCAGCTAGCCTTACAATTTAAAAAAATTGACTTCAACTACACTTTATTTTCTTCTTCTCTTCTTCCAGATTATGTAGCCTCTAAATTGTTTCAACATTTTCTCTTTGTTGTAACCTTAAAACCTCAGTTTCTTCATTTGGTGGTGCAGGTCTTCCATTCTTCCAGGATGTATAAGCATATCCTGGACCTTTTCAAAAAAATGACTTGTATGTGGGATGTTGCCACATATTATCTTCTATATTGCTCTTTTCATCATCAATTTGCTGCAAGATAAGGTTATAATAAAATAAAATTTATTCAAGGCTCCAAATCCTGAAAATTTCGTTGATTTTCTCATCATCCAGGTTGTATTCAAAATTCATTTATACAGACTTTATCAAGGCATGGTGTTGCAAGCCATGCTTCAAGGAAATTTAATTGTTCTTCAAAATCATTCTATGTACTTGCACATTAGAAATCAATGTTAAGTTTAAAAACTTCTTCAGAATTCCTTCTACTCTGCAATGAGAGCTTTCTCCTGTTGCACTTCCAGCTCTACTTTTGCATTTGTCTCTGCTTTGTCTTTATGTGCTTCTTTCTTTGCTTCTTCCTCTATTTCTATCTCTATTTCTTTGACTTTTGTATTAACATGTGCTACTGCAAACAGGTTGTCTTCCACTGACTCAAGTGGGATTTTCTCATTGAATAACATAATGTCTATATGATGCTTCCGTTGCATTGCCTCCAACCATTCATCATTAGCCAATAATTCTTCATCAAAAGTTACATCAACAATATTAATTGTTGGATTGACAATAGCATTGACTATTACAATGGTAGCTTCATTGTCCTCAACAAGCTTTGTTGCTGGATTCACCAAAGTTTCATCAGCAAGCTCTGTTGTTGGACTCACCATATTCTCATCGGCAAGCTCTCTTGCTGGATTCATCAAATTTTCATCAGCAAGCTCTATTGTTGGAATCACCAAATTCTCATCCATTGGTTGTTGTGCATAGTGGGGTTCACGGGCATCTACGCGCTCCTTCTCTCTTGCTTCTGCAACTTCTTCATAGACAGCATCCACTTGTTGCTGAGCACAATGGAATTCAACAAAATTTCCATCTCGTTGTAAATCCGTTCTTATAGATCCACCTTCATCTTCAACTTCAAATTCTCCCCCTTACATCAAAACTCCTCTCAAGAGTATCCCAAGCCTCCTTGGTTGTTTTGGTTTCTGAAATGAGCGGAAGAATGTCATTCTTCTACCTTTTAACCTCTAAATCTAAACATATCTCAAACATCTTTTGTTGTTGCTTTGACCTTCTCGGCCTTTTGGGTTTTCCTATTTGTTGAGTGTTGACTCAGGACGGCTCTACAAGCCAATCAAAATTCAAACATAGGGACTATGCCTTTATAGTTCACCTTCTTAAAAAAACACTTTTTACAATCAATTTAAATATCTATTATTTTTTTTTTTTATCTTCATGATTTCTTTTTGTTAAAGAAAACTATCAACAAAAACCACCTTTTTGAAAACTATAAACAAAGACCTCTTTTCAAACCATACATGAGCATTCTTCAAATAATGCTACCGAAGCCTTTTTAAAAATTCACATATTCCCTTTTTTTAACACACTTTTAAAAACTTTTAATGTACCTTTTTCATTCCAATGTTTTCAAAATAAAACCATTCTTCATTAATATTTAAGAGTCGAAAAACAAGAGCTTTCAATCAAGCAATACATGAGCATTCTTCAAATAATGCTATCGAGGCCTGTTTAAGAATTCACATATACCCTTTTTTTTAACACCTTTTAATTTACCTTTCTAATTCCAATGTTTTCAAAATAAAACCATTCTTCATTGATATTAAAGAGTCGAAAAAAAGAGCTTTCAAAAACGTCTTGATAGGTGGCTTTGACTTTTGGTGTGTCGTGCGCCCACCGGATTTGTTCTCGCCAGATTTATTTTCCAAACTTCGACGGCGATGTTCGCTCGTTTTTATGAAGATCCACTGTTCAGGTCTTCGTTCTTTTTAAAGGAATTCGTTGTGATGTGAACGGAATTCTACTAACGCTGCTTTGGCGAAGAGGAGCCGCATTTGGGTAACGCAACTTTTCAAACTGTACTGCTTTAGTAACGCAGTGTATCGAAATAACACAGAGCGTTATCACAACATATTTTTTTTTAAACGGATTTTGAGCTGAACGTTCTTCAATCTGTTTCACCTTTGCCTTCACAGGCTTAGCCGTAGCAGACTTTTTCGTTCTCTTGCTGCTTTTTGGTAGGTTTTTTTAACCTTCTTCAAACTTCGGTCGCTCTCTCAAAGAGTTTTATGCAAATTGTTTGTCTTCTATTCTGCTTCTCTCAATGAGTTTTACTTGGGTTAAGACTTGATGCATGACAAAAATTGAAGAGAAAAATTTAGAGCAAAAGACTTTTTTTTTTAATATTACAAATCATTTAAATAAGATTACATTGAAAACACCACTAATAAATGATTCCAGTGAAACTGGACTTAAATTCGATTAAATTACACTGAACTAAGACACTTAGAGACAATTTTTACAACTAACAAATGATTGATAGTAGATTCTCCAACAAAATATAAATAATGTTATTGTGCATACTATCTTTAACAATGCAAGAAAGGCTCATATAATGTTATTCTGCACACTATATTTTGATAACCGAAAACCAATACCAAAAATATTAATGTTTTATAGCCTCCGGTCACATTAATATAAACTTACTGATAATATATATGGTCTGGTTGGCAGCTAATCACCCATTTATGGAATAATTATTTTCTGAATTCATTTTCAATTTCAATATTTCATCCACATATTATATATTCAAACTTCAAACTTCCTTTTTCGGCAGTGACGAAGTCCCACTGATGTGGCTCTTGTTTTATTGTTCGTTAAGATTGCTCGTGACATTGGAGAATAATGTGAAAGCACACATGCATGTCCATTTAGAGGGTAGGATATTATAAAGACACAAAAAAAGATATGATGGAGGATAAAGAAGCGGCTCTATATTGGTTTATCTATATTTAATATAAATAATACTAACACAACCTGGTTATATAACAAAAAGCTTCAATTGTATTTATCGTTAATAAATATATAATAATGAAAATAATATTAAAAAAATAATAATATATTAATTATTATTTATTTACATTAATTATATTATTTATATTAATTATCATTTAGTATTTAAATTTATTTATATTATTAAATTATAAACTATTTAATATTTTTTAATGAAAAGAACAAAATGATTGTTCCTCACATGTTTGAGGCGATAGGCGCGGTGGCCTTTTACATGATGTTAAACACTACATTAAGGAAAGGTGACAGTAAGAAGAGGGAAGTCTTGGAGTTTGTAATTGCCTTGGAGAGAAGTCTGTTGAGTACCAGAGCGATTATGAGCAAGGAGATTGGAGCGACGGGTTGGTTCAGTGGCTCCACAATCAGCAACAACTCCATCTTCTACACACAAAGGATTACGGGTATGTTATCGACCATCTCTCTTATCTCATTATGTTGCCCTGTTTCGGGTTTCGTTTGAGGGAGAGGGAAGGAATTTTGGGGAAGGATCATAAGGATGTGGGGTTTGGTGGCATAGGCTAGTGGTGTGTGTCTTCTTCTACTTCTGTCTTTGGCACATGATAGGCACTGTAACGTCCTCGGGTGTGCGATGCGGTTAGGCGCCGGGCGACCGGGCGCGCGCACATGACCGACGGTCATGCACGACCGAATGATGGTTGAGCGGGCGGTTATGCGACGAGCTGCGGCAGATATGCGATGAACTTATGCGACGTTATGATGAGCGACTAAGTGTTATGCGATGGAGTTTATACCCACGTTTGGAGGTTTGCGATGGGGGTTGGCCGACCTCCGTTGGGAGGTAAGGCCGACTTGGTAGAACGCCCAAACTGTGCGATGGAGGGGTGTGTGGGCGGTCGGATGGGCAGCCCCACCCACTGTTACGATGGGTATATGCACTTGAGCATTGGAGCACTTGGAGAACACATTCGCACTTGATCATTCATTCTATGCTCTTGGAAGAGGAGATTTGTGCGCAGATTTGAGGAGAGGATGAGCACATAGCTCATGCGCTCTCCTTGGTGAGTCGCACTTGGAAACGCTCTTGGTGGGAGGTGAACGCGATGGGCAAGACGTGCCCGGGGTGATCGTGTGGAGGTGTTGTTGTGCGACGACTTGGCGTGGGTGTCTTGGTGACTCGGGTGAGCGCCCGCCCATCGTGCAAGTGTGCACAAAGACTTGTTGGAGTGTTGGTTGTGCCTTGGTGGGAGGCGCCCGTGTGTGGCGACTTGGAGGTGCGTCCGAGTTGGGAAAATGACACGATGGTGCGACGGGGTGAACGAAGGTTTGGTTAGTCATGCAGCAACCGTGCGGAGGTGCCGACGAGCTGGGAAACCGAGTTTACCGAAGTTGTATATTTGGCTAAGTGTAAATTTGGGGTTTCCCAAGATTTAACTTGTGCATTGTAAAAAATGAAAAATTGTAAAATATATTGTTGGGCAAACTCATATTGCAGGGAGTTGCCCCTCCCTTTATACTGTTGCATTTCTCTTATATAATGCTGTGGATAATGAATGTGTATGGGTGTTCATTGGTCTAAAGGATAACATAATAATACTTGTTTGAGAATCACAAACTAAGTAGGAGAAAGTGAATTAGGCGTAGTCCATGTGCACGAGTATTGTTAAAAAGAAAGTGTTCGGTGGTACCGCACCTCGCTGGCACGGCTGAAAGACCACCGTAGGCTTGGGGGCGTGACAGTTGGTATCAGAGCTCGGATGGAGCTGGTGTTAGAGCAAGGTTGCTCGTGACAATGGAAGTAGGTACTTGCAGGTCAAGGAAGCTAGTTTCACATACAAGTGGAACAAGGGCCGGTTCATGGTTGCAGGGTACTTGGTGAAGCTGGTAAAGGTTGGAACCAGGTGTTGTAGAGTTGGGCAGGTGGTACTACGTACTGGTCATACGATTTGGGCACTTATCAGGTGGGCAAGTGGGACTGCGTGTGAGCAGGGATACACGGTTTGGGCGTCTGTGGACCAAACGAAGTACGAACCGGGGAAGACGAAGTACAAGGCATGGCAGGTTTGGATGAATGTGAAGGGAAGCTCTTGCTTACCTTATACAGGTTGAAGTGGATGAAAAAGGAGAATCCTTGAATTTGAGAGAAGCTTGCAGTCTTGGAAAAGAATGTTGAAGACGAGCTTCTTCAACTTAGATGGAAAATGGAGCAAGATGAAGTTGCAGATTGTGCAAACAAGGAAGAGGAAGCCGTGATAGCTGAAGATGTTGCAGACATGACCATGATGGAGGATGAGCTTGAGATTGATCAAGTTGGACCAGGATCATGCAGTTTGCAGACATGCATGGATGAGGGTACTCTCATGGAGGAACCTCATGATGATGATGAAGTAAGTACTATTGATACTTGTGTTTCATTTGAGCATTTGGTAGATGGACCGCATGCAGGGAAGGGCAAAGTCAGTTTGTCGATGCTAGGGAGCATCTTACCATGGATGTTTATGATGAGACCTTGTATGGAGAAGCAAGGATTGTTGATTGTTGTAGGACTTATTGGGGTTGTTTGTGACCTTATGGTGGAAGGTACAAAGGTCCGTGACAAGGGTGGAACTTGATGATCGTTATGGAGGAATGGGTCATGCTTTATCCACATGGCTAAGTGCCCGGCATGACTCATGGACAGATTGGAGGGCACACTCTTGGGTGGACTTCTCATGGCTGAGACCAAGAGCAAGTCTTGGTGGTACCTTTGGTGGAGGAGCTATGATGGAGAGACTCATGTGATGATATGGTTGGGTGACCGAGTTCACTAGACTGAAGATTGCAGCTTGGATAAGGATGACTGGTTGTTGTGATGGGTCTACTTGGTTAGATTACATGGTGACTTAGTCATGGACATCAGGTTGGAGACATGGAGCATGGCAGTCTTATGCAGGGACATTATGTGGGAGCACTTGTAGAGGTGTCACTTATGGGCATCCAATGAGGAGTGCCAAAGCAGGGATGTTGTGCAGATGGATTTGCTAGTGTGACATGGAGACTTATAATTATGAGCCGATGGAGAGGTTGTGCACTCTTGTACAACAAGGCCATGGACTTGGATGGAGTTGTGAGTAGACTATGGGGCATTCTTACTACATGGAGAGCTGAGGCATCTTGCAGAGACCTTTAGGCTGAGACTTGTATGCTCGTTGAGATGTTGGTTTGGGGATGGCTTATGGAGCTCATGATGACATGAGATTTTTGTGACTTTTGGGGACTTCATATATGGTGGACTTAGAGGATCTGATACATTGAAGAGCTGAGGTCAGGGACTTTGATGCAGGATGGGGTGCATACTTTCAAGTACATGCATGGGACATGGCTTGGAAGAGTGACTTGATGTAGAGGATCAATATGAGACACTTTGGAGTGATGGAGTTATGATGATGATGATGCCTTGGTGGCAACACTTGGGCATGGGTTGAGCGGAGACTCAACTACTTTTGACACATGGGAGTTGACTGATCTATGATCATGGGCAGCACATGGATAGATGAGGCAGGTGTATACTTGTTTCTATGGCAAACTTGAAGGATGACACATTGCAGGTATGATGGAGGTTGCTTCATGGACTTGGATGTGGCACATTGAGAGTTGGAGTTGATGAGATGGTCTCTTCATATTGAGGAGGCACACATATGGATGATGTTGGGATAGATGTGGCTGATTTCATGCAGCACATTTGCACCAAACATCATGATGACATGTTGCAGATGAGATGAGGGCTACTTCATGGACCTGAGCATGGTTGACTTATATGGAGATGGATTCTTGATCGAGTTCAGGATATGACAGGAATGTTTTGAGAAACGACTGATGGTGGCATGAGGATGTTCACTCTCATGGTTTGAGCGTGACAGTTGGACTGGCCATCTGACTAGTTCAAACATGGGGACTAGTAGTGTACAAAGATGTGTTAGCATTGTGTTGGAGTATCATGGCAGCAGTTCACATGGGGACGACACATGATGAGGTCGACACGATATGTTGCAGTGGGCATGTAGCTTGAGATGGAGGTACCAGCCTTCCACGATGGAGAGCAGCATGTGGAGATTGTGACATGGTGGTTGATGGTCATGGATTGAGATGACTTCCGATGCATGACATACCGATGGGTGCATACCTTGGTATGGTTGTCTTGGTGACGGATGGTTGCCGAGATGAGACATGGTGGAGATGGTGGTTCTACATATGTTGCAGTGATGGTTGCAGTATGTGGAGGAGTTGACATCATGGATGATCTTGGTGGATGGTTACGAAGATGGTATGTTGTTGAGGACGACAACGATTTTAGGTTGAGGAGGATGTAACGTCCTCAGGTGTGCGGTGTGGTTAGGCGCTGGGTGACTGGGTGCGCGCACACGACGGGCGGTCGTGCACGACCAAACGACGCTTAGGCGGGTGGTTATGCGACGAGCTGCAGTAGATATTCGACGAACTTATGCAACATTATGATGAACGACTAAGTGTTATGCGATGGAGTTTATACCCACGTTTGGAGGTTTGCGATGGGGGTTGGCCGACCTATGTTGGGCGGTAAGGCTGAGTTGGTAGAACGCCCAAATGGTGCGATGGAGGGGTGTGTGAGTAGTCGGTTGGGCAGCCCCACCCACTGTTACGATGGGTATATACACTTGAGCGTTGGAGCACTTGGAGAACACATTCGCACTTGATCATTCATTCTATGCTCTTGGAAGAGGAGACTTGTGCGTAGATTTGAGGAGAGGATGAGCGCATAGCTCATGCGCTCTCCTTGGTGAGTCGCACTTGGAAACGCTCTTGGTGGGAGGTGAATGTGGTGGGCAAGACGTGCCCGAGGTGATCGTGCGGAGGTGTTGTTGTGCGACGACTTGACGTGGGCATCTTGGTGACTCGGGTGAGCGCCCGTCCATCGTGCAAGTGTGCACGAAGATTTGTTGGAGTGTTGGTTTGTGGACGGAGGTGTGCCTTGGTGGGAGGTGCCCGTGTGTGGCGACTTGGAGGTTCGCCCGAGTTGGGCAAACGACACGATGGTGCGATGGGGTGAACGAAGGTTTGGTTAGTCGTGCGACGACCGTGCGGAGGTGCCGACGAGTTGGGCAACCGAGTTTACCGAAGTTGTATATTTGGCTAAGTGTAAATTTGGGGTTTCCCAAGATTTAATTTGTGCATTGTAAAAGACGAAAAATTGTATAATATATTGTTGGGCAGACTCATATTGCAGGGAGTTGCCCCTCCCTTTATACTATTGCATTTCTCTTATATAATGCTATGGATAATGAATGTGTATGGGTGTTCATTGGTATAAAGGATAACATAATAATACTTGGTTGAGAATCATAAACTAAGTAGGAGAAAGTGAATTAGGCGTAGTCCATGTGCATGAGTATTGTTAAAAAGAAAGTGTTCGGTGGTGCTGCACCTCACCGGCACGGTTGAAAGACCACCGTAGGCTTGGGGGCATAACAGAAACCCTCTCCATCTCGCTTGGCTTCGAGATTCTCATTTCTCATATGAGAATTTTGATGGCTCTAGGCAGGGAGCATTGTGTAGAAGCACACAGTTGCATCACTGGAGAAGTTGGGGGGTTGGGCTGTGTGAATAATATCTTCCTGTACACCCACATTTTGAGAGGACACCTCTGTAACATGACCATGTGTGGCTGAACAGGGGTTGGTAGAGACCAAGGAATGGGGGAGAAGGAGAAGAATTACTGTGGCAAGAAACCTAGCAGGGAATTGAGATTGGCTATTGAAGGAGGGTTGGCGACGACGGCGTTATGAGGATCAGAGATGGGTGGATGCCTGTGTTGGGTCTTATTTTTGCTTGCTGAGTGGATATTAAAGGCATTCTAGCCAAGTTGGGTCGATGGCCCGTAGGTAGTTGCACCTATTTACCTAGGATTGGGGGGGACATTGCTGTTGAAATGTGGCAACAAGAATATTCTAATTTTAATTTGTCCTTTAATTAAAATTCGAATTTAGTCTCACCAGCGACTTGAAAAATAATTAATTAATTCATCTTTAGTTAAGTAGATAGAGAAATTTAAGCTAGATGTTTTTGTGAAGTCATGCAACAATTATCCCTTTGATTGAGGAAGTTATCCCTTAATTAAGGAGATAAGGATGAGTTGTAATTAGTTAGCTCAATTAACTGAGTTAAGTATAGTTAAATTAGTTCCAAACAGTTTGAGGAACTAATTCTAAGTTTAGTTAGCTAATGCATACATGCATGAAACTAATGTACTCCAGATAACTAAATATTCTCTCATAAATAACTCATGCATGTCAGCTCAAACAAAGACCTAGTTGAGATTAAAGGTAGGGACAATGTACTATCAGTTGCAAGAATTTTCCTATAAGAAAATCTCTTGCATGCAGAAGGAATTCATTCCTTGAGATTTGCGCAGTTTTACAATGTGTTGGAGCAATGTGTGAGATCAGTGTCACACAAGGTTATAGGTGGAATACCCAGGGAAAATAGTGCAAGGAAATAGAAGGCTTAGAGGGTAGAGGGATAGAGATATGAGTTGTCTAGTCTGTCTATGAGCAGTGTGAGGGATTGTACTGAGAGCTGGATAGCTATGACAGCTAAAACTTTGTGTAATCCTAATATATTTCCACTTGTATGATAATACAGATAAAGGGGATTTTAGTTGAAGCTTTTCCCAGAGTATTATTCTGTGTTTCATGTGTATTGATTCTTCTTCTTTGTTATATGTGTTATGTTTGATCTTGCTCAAAATCGATTAAGCTTCCTTATCCAGATTTAAACAGGAATGCAACAAAATACAAAGATAACCATATACACAATGATGCAGCAAAAATAATACTTCATTTCATTAATGTAAAATATTGAAATATGCTTACAAACAAAAATGGAAATAAACCAGCTAGAGCGATGGTAGCTTATCTCTGAGAAGAGATGTGGTGGTTACATGCCTCTGAACTGTGTTACAATGAGGCTCAAAGGCCTATTTATTGTTGAGAAAAAATGGAAAATCCTTAACATCCCAAAACCTACCCCTAGAAGCTGAAACACCAAATTGTGGGCCCCGTTTGGGTAAATTGGTACGTCAATTTCCCAAGGTCGTAACTTTGGCACCAAATCTCTATTTAATGCATACAATAGCTCGTTAGAAAAAATTATTCAAGAACTATAACTTTGGAAAGAGCAACATGGGTCCATAGACCCATGTGGACAATTGTTGCTCCTAGATTTCCAAAAAACGTTGTTTGGGGCCTCAAAATGGCTCTGGAAGTTCAAGACCCGAAAAGCTACTAAAAATAGTAAATTGTGCTACAATTAAGGAAACTGAAAAACTGAAAGAGATAGTCGTGGGGGTCGAAATGGGATAGGTGGGTGGCCACCGACATCCACCTAGATCATTGCTTCCCCCTTAGGAAGCAATGGTCCCCATTGTGTTGAGTTCCTCCATTTGCTAAACTTGGTCCCTGGTGAGCTGTTCTGCAATCTCGGATGTGTCTAGTAATGGTAGGAAGCATGGTCGAGGGCGGCACACATTGAACACTTGGTGCAGGTGAAGGAATGGAGGAATGTTGTGCTCCAAAGCATTGTTCCCCATAGCCTTGGTACTGCTGTAAGGACAATGTCGGAGTGGTCTGAGCTTCTGATGGGCTCTTGTAAGGCATTCTTTCTATAGATGTAACCAAACTTTGTCACCCACCTGAAACTTGCATGGTACCCTTGTGAGTGAGGAGAAGTTGTTCCTATGTTCTGTCATGACCGTATCCCCTTTTTGTTGCTGCTGCATGGAGGAATTCTTCGCGGGGGTCATGGATGTAGCAATGATCTTCCCCTTACTTTGGAAGTGAACCAGATAGAAAATAAATTTCCTAGTTTGTGAGATGAGCTTGTTGCCTTTCTTAGTAGTGATAAAAGAGGTGGTTGTAGAAGTATATTAAGTACTTTACTTTAGTCTATTGCATATTCAGGTTAATCTACAGTGAGAATTTCTACATGGTATCAGAGAAAAGGTGATCAAAGCTGTGAACAGTACACTGAAAAGTGAAATTCGAAGTTTCAAGTTAAGGATTGAGGTACCAATCAAATTCATCTCATACTTTAGGTTGGTCAATGACATTCTATGGCTTGAGACTCGAGTATGCCTTGGATGGCAGCTTGAATTACATAACATGGAAAGATCGAATGGAAGTTGTATTAGAAGAGAATGGTTTGAAGGATTCCATTGATCAAGAAATCTCCAAGCTAGCTATAGCTAATGCACAAGAATTGGCTGAATGGAAGAAGTGTGTGGCGAAGGCGAGAAGGGTTCTTCTGGATGGAGTTTGGGACTATATTGTCTCGAGTATCCATGGGAAGGAGACTCCATTTTCAATGTGGAAGACATTGAAGGACCTATATCAGAACATTAGCGACCAGAGGAAACTAGCGCTCAAGGATACACTTCGGAAAATCAAGTGTGAGAAGGGCGACAATATTTCTACATATCTGAACAAGCTCACCACCTGCAGAGATGAGCTTGGTAGTGTGGGAATAAGGACAACCAATGATGATATGGTGAATCTTGATCTCCTCGGTCTTCCTAAGAGTTGGCATAGCTATTAAGACTTTGTGAATGGAAGAGAGAAATTTCCGAATTGGGAATGACTGTGGTCAGATCTGATGTAGGAGGAGATCAGGAGGAGCACCAGAGATAGTTCTTCATCTAAGCATGATGATGAAGAAAATCTAGCCTTAGCAAGTAAGGCAAGGAAAGGGAAAGCGAAGGCTTCCCATTCCAAATTGAGTACTTCTCATGGAGGGAAGAAGATTGACAAATCTAAAGTGAGATGCTTTAATTGTCATGAGGTGGGCCATTATGCAACTAATTGTCCATTAAAGAAATCCAAGAAGGGATCCTCGAAAGGATCATAAGGTGAGGCACTTGCCTCTTAGTTCGAATTGGATTTTACCCTTATCGCATGCATGGTTTCATCGATGGTGGGTTGTTTTTGGTATCTAGAAAGTGGAGCCTCATTCCACATGATAGGCAATAAGAGTTTATTCAGTACCTCAGAGGAGAAAGACCTCAAGATGCCCATAGATATGGACTATGATGGAAAGTATTGTGTTTTAGGAGAAGGCACGATTGCTTTCCAGAGGGATCATGGAGCTCCTCTCACCCTGACTAATGTAAAGTATGTGCCTCGAGTGAAGAAGAGCGCAGTATCGGTCTTGATGTTGGAAGATAGAGGCTATGATGTTGTCTCCAGTAAAGGAAAGGCATTCCTGAGACACATAACCATGGGTCAGACCAAGAGGATTAAGATTCGAGTGAAGAATCTCTACAAACTAGAGGTAGATGACTGTGCTACATTGAGTTCAAAAGTAGAATTAGTGCAAAGCCAAGACATTGGTGAGTTATGGCATAGACGGTTGGGCCACTTGCTTCATGGGGCCTTGAAGATAATGTAGAAGATCTCTATTGGACTTCCCAAAGGTAAACTTGAGAAAGTGGACACATGCAAAGGTTGCACCTTGGGAAAGAACACCAAGTCTTCCTTTCATGATCGATACAGTCGAGTTGAAGCAATCATGGAGTGAGTTCATACTGATGTATGTGTACCATTCTCGACAACATCCATCGTTAAACAAAGGTATTATGTGATTTTCATTGATGATTTTTCTCGTAAATGTTGGATCTATTTCATGCAGAAGAAGGATCAAACCTTCTCAAAGTTTTGTGAGTTCAAAGCTTTGGTTGAGAAAGAATCAGGAAATAAGATCAAGGCCTTCAGAAGCAACAATGGTGGAGAGTATGTCTCTCAAGAGTTTAAGTACTTCTGTGCAGCAAAAGGAATTAAATGGGAGTTGACAGCACCTCATAACCCACAACAGAATGGGGTGGCTGAGAGGAAGAACAGAAGAATTGTGGGGCCAGCTTGGGCGATGTTGCATGACCAAGGCCTACCACTTCATTTGTGGGTAGAGGCATGCAACACAGTGGTCTATTTGCAGAATAGAAGCTCGCATCGCATACTTGGGATGAAGACACCAAAGGAAGCTTTCTTCGGGAAGAGACTAGATGTGGGTCGCTTCAGGATCTTTGGCTCATCGGTATATTGCCATGTGACCAAGGATGCCCAGAAGAAGCTTGAGCTGACAGCTGAGCTGGGGATACCTGTGGGGTACACTGATACACCCCAGAGCTATTGGGTGTAGTTGCCTAGAGGACAGTGGTTCACAGAGATCTTAATTTTGATGAGTAGAAGGCCATGTAAGTTTCCCTTGAGAGGGAGCTCCAATTACAAGCTGTGGAGGAACTTTTGGTTCCTAAGGAGGAAGAGCCTCAGACTGATGTGGAGCAGCCACATGCAAAGGTTCTAGGAGTGGAGACATCCATTGAAGTAGAGTCTTCTAGAGAGGAACAGAAGCACATGAAAGAAGCTAACATATTATTGTTGGATGTGAGAGAGAATGTGGGAGAACCATCTTCTCAGCACAGACAAAGGAGGTGACCTGATAGGTACACTGGATACATGGCCCTTATTGGGGAATGTGTTGAGACCGAGACATCTTCCTTTGAGGAAGTAGTGTAGTAGCCGATTTGGGTTGATGTTATGGTGGAGGAGTATGACTCCATAGTTCAGAAGAGTGTTTGGGATCTGGTTGCAAGACCGGAGAACAAGTCAGTTGTGAGTTCTCGTTGGCTTTACAAAGTAAAGCAATCTGCTGATGGTAGTGTGGAGAAACATAAGGCAATATTTGTTGCCCGTGGTTTGTCATAGGTCAAGGGGATCAACTATGATGAGACTTTTTCTCCTGTAGCAAGGTACTCATCTATCAGATTGATGTTGGCACTATCAGCATAGATGGGTTGGAAGATCCATCAGATGGATATGAAGACTGCATTCGTCAATGGCAAGATTGAGGAAGAGGTGTACATAGAGTAGCTGGAAGGCTTTGAGATGTTCGATCATGAGTTTCATGTGTGCTGACTCAAGAGAGCTTTGTATGGGCTGAAGCAAGCACCTCGTGCTTGGTACACCAGGATTGGCAACTACTTCACTAGGTTGGGCTTCACAAAGAGTAAAACGAATGCAAACCACATCATGGTAGAAGGTAAGCAGTTGATCATTGTTCTTTATGTTGATGACCTCATATTGACAGGTGATGATTAATTGATCATGTCTTGCAAGGAGGACCCTGTAAGAGAATTCAAGATGAAATACATCAGTCTCATGCACTACTTCCTTGGCATGGAAGTGTGGTAGAAGGATGGGGAGTTGTTTATGTCTTAAGGCAAGTATGCCAATGAGATACTTAATAGCTTCCACATGGAGAAGTGTAAACCCATGTAGACTCCTCTAGCAGGTAACTGGAGGAAGGAGGATGCTACTTCAGGAGAAGAAGTAGAGGCTACTGTGTATCAGTAGCTTTTGGGTTCACTGATGTATTTAGTGAACACACGACCAAATTTGTGCTATGCGGTGAACCAACTGATTCAAGCTATGGTTCGGCCTACCAAGATGTTTTGGAAGGCAGCTAAGCATGTTTTGAGATACCTCATAGGCACATCTCAATATGGATTATGGTACAAACAGATAGAGGGAGTGAAGCTATAGGGATTCACAAATGCAGATTGGGCAGGGAGTCCATCAGATCAGAAGAACACATCGGGAAGAATTTTCAACCTTTGGTCAACTACAGTTTCTTGGTACAGTAGGAAACAAAGGTCAGTTGCACTGAGCTTAGCAGAGGCTGAATACATGGCTGCAAGTCAAACAGCATGTGAGGCAATTTGGATGTGGAAAATTCTAGTTGGTTTGTTTGATCAGAGGATGGATCTTAGTTATCTAACTATGATCTATTGTGATAATTAGAGTTGTATCAAACTCTCTGAGAATCGAGTATTTCATTATCGGTCCAAGCACATCGACATTCAGTATCATCATCTCAGAGACTATGTGACAAGGAGGATCATGTTGTTGTAGTATGTTTCGACCGAGGAGTAAGATGCTGACATTTTGACTAAGGCATTGTCAAAGTGTAAATTCGAGTTCCATAGAGACAAGATCGAGGTGGTAGATAATCCCTTTCTTGTTGAGAGGGAGTGTTGAAATGTGGCAACAAGAATATTCCAATTTTAATTTGTCCTTGAATTAAAATTTGAATTTAGTCTCACCAGCTACTTGAAAAATAATTAATTAATACATCTTGTGTTAATAGTTGGAGAAATTCAAGCTAGAAGTTTTTGTGAATTCATGCAACAATTATCTCTTTGATTGAGGAATTTATCCCTTAATTAAGGAGATAAGTTGTATTTGAGTTGTAATTAGTTAGCTCAGTTAACTGAGTTAAGTCTAGTTAAATTAGTTCCAAACAGTTTGAAGAACTAATTGTGAGTTCAGTCAGTTAATGCATGCATGCATGAAACTAGTGTACTCCAGATAACTGAATATTCTCTCATAAATAACTCATGCATGTCTAGTTGAGATTAAAGGCAGGGACAGTGTACTATCAGTTGCAAGAATTTTCCTATAAGAAAATCTCTTGCATGCAAAAGGAATTCATTCCTTGAGATTTGCATAGTTTTACAGTGTGTTGGAGTAGCGTGTGAGATCAGTGTCACACAAGGTTATAGCTAGAAAACTCAGGGAAAATAACACAAGGAAATAGGAGGCTTGGAGGGTAGAGGGAAAGGCATATGAGTTGTCTACTCTGTCTATGAGAAGTGTGAGGGATTGTACTGAGAGATGGATAGCTATGAGAGCATAAGCTTTGTGTAATCCTGAGATATTTCCACTTGTATGATAATACAAATAGCGGCGTTTTTACCCTAGATTATTCTTACGTGTTTCAAGTGTATTGATTCTTCTTCTCTATTATATGTGTTCTGTTTGATCTTGCACAAAATCCATTAAGTTTCCGCAAGTTTGACAGTAGAAGTAGATTAAGTATTTTGCTTTAGTCCATTGCATAATTAGGTTAATCTACAATGAGAATTTCTACAATTGCATGCAAAAGTGTTGCTAAGGGGGGAACCCTTTGCAAAATGCAACCTCTGGTGCAGGTCATGGGTTGGTCCTCTATGCAGAACCCACCTGCAACCATGAGGGGCATGTTACTGCAACCAACAGGGGGGTATGAAGTTGGAGGGATGGAGTGACACAATACTACCACCCATGTACATGCACCTTATTGTAATACATTGAAGTTTAATTGGTCAATTACATGTTTTGTATGTAAAATAGGTTTGCCATGTGGTGAACCCACCCCGACACAAGGAAACGCAAAGGTCAATCAGGTTATAGTTTGTCACATTGTACAGGACTGGGTCAGAGAGACCATGGCACAACCTGCAAAAACCCGAGGCTTCAGTAAGAAACCTCGAGCGACTAGGCATGACACAGAACCTAGACCTTCAGTGGTCAACAGGGTCGAAAATTTTTCAAACGGTTAACTAGCAAAGCAGCAACCTCTTATCGGGAGGGAACCAATGAAGAAATTCAATTTTTTTAGAAGAATGGGAAGCATAAGTGAAGCAATAGAGTGAGACAGATACGGAGTTTGAGGGTTGGAGAGTCCTCATCCCAGATCATGGAAATACAAGAGGTAGAATCACCCAATTCAAACAAATCCTCTACCTATACTGACTAATAAAGCCTGCTAGGAAAGGTGATGGAGAAAATCTCGGTAGGCATGGCAATCATAGTCCAAGGAATGCCAAATTACAAGCAAGAATTTCAGAAGGTGTAGTTTCAACTACACAAACAGGACGTCCGCCTTGGTTGAATTGAGAAACACCTATCATGTATCTTGGTTCAGATAGAGCTACTTGGTACGAATTCCAAAGATCCAACTCTGGTGGAATTAACATCAGATGAACAACATGATTAGCATGGCTACTTTCTGATAGTTTTGTTTATATGTGGATAGCTTTTAAATTTGTCTATGCAATTATTTATGTATGTAGAACTCTAGAGTATGGAAGTGAACAAGAATCTGAAACTTATATTTCTTGGATGGAGAGACTTAAGATTTTTTGCTACTGGATGGCAGATAATGTAGATAGGTGGTCAACAGACTTGGTTTCCCACTAGGCAAGTTGAGGCTACCTATCTAGTTCTATCTGGTATAAATCTTCTCTATATTAATGTAAAAGGAGGATCTACTAATCATAACAAAAAAATAGCACTAATATTAGATATCATTTCTTAGGATTCAACTATGTTAAGTAAGTCATTCATCTATGACCATTCCATGAGAGATAGTCGTAACTGACTTCTTTCCCATGATTTTTGAATAGTCCACTTAACACTCATTGCATCAGGTGATGCTCACAGGGTTGAAGAAGAGGGATTGAAACTAGTGAAATAAATCACATGGCATCAATCATCACTTCTAGGGCTTGCACTTGGTAACCAAGACTTCCTGAGTGGTCACCCATTTGAGATTAGCTCTAGCTCAAGGGTGCTTACATGTGGAGTTTTCCCCACAATCAAGCAAATGGGGTAGCAAGTTAAGTTTCCTTGATTGTGGGGAAAACTCCACAGTTAAGCGCACTTGCACCAGAGGTGATATGGGATCGGTGACCTCCCAGGAAGTCCTAGTTAATGGGTGCAAGCCCTAGAAGAGATGATTGACGCTATGTGATTTATTTCACTAGTTTCAATCCCACTTCTTCACCACTGTGAGCATCACTCAATGCAATGAGTGCTAAGTGTACTATTCAAAAATCATGAGAAATGAGTGCTAAGTGGATTATTAAAAAATCATGAGAAATTAGTCAATTACGACTATCTCTCATGGAAATGGTCCCTGATGCAATGAGTGCTAAGTGGACTATTCAAAAATCATGAGAAATGAGTGCTAATTGGACTATTAAAAAATCATGAAAATTAGTCAGTTATGACTACCTCTCATGGAAATGGTCATAGATGAATGATTTAAATGATATTTAATATAATGCACTGTGAAAACCCCCAATAGTTAGCACTAATATTAATTAATAATAATAATAATTTTTAAATAATAGTAATAAAAAATTAAATATTATTGTAAATTAAAGAAAATTATCTAGGAGCTAGGGTGTGATGCAGGGTTTACCTCAGGCAGGCCTACAACAATGACAGAGGGTAGGTGAGACCACAGAAGATAGGGTCAAGGAAGCACTATCACGGGTTGTAGAGCAAGACCCACTGGGGTAGGTGCAGACTGACGAAAGAATGATGAGCTTGGCAGGGGGGGAGCGATCCCCTCCTACAAGAATGTGACAGTAGGAGAAGAAAGAAGAAACGAGACTATGGGAAGTAAGGGGGAAAGGGGCAAGGACGCATCTATCATGGGAGCGTGCTGGCAAGCCGGTCTAGGAGGAAAATGCTTGCCCATAGCAGCAAAAAAAACCAAGGTTTGTCATTCCCAAAAATAAGCTGGAGGAATATAGAGGGTTTATGAAAGATCACGCGCTAATTTGTAAATTCATAGGGACCTGGACTACAGAGAAGGAATTGGTCAAATGGATATAACAACATTAGCAACTGAAAGGTCACATAGATTTGAAACTAGGAGCAAAAGGCTTCTTTTCACTCATATTTTCTAACCTAGAAGACAAAGAGAAGGTATTTGAATATGGCCTTTATTTTTTCAATAATGTTGGTTTATTTATGCGCCACTGGGAAGAATGTTACAACCTGGATCAGGAAAAAATGTTGGCTGTGCCAATTTGGGTTCACCTATTTGGATTCCTAATAGATTTTTTGGGACCCAGAAATCCTAGAAGGAATAGGTAACTCGATTGGGACCTTCATCAAGGTGGCCGACACAACAAGAAAAAGAAGGTACACTTCTTATGCTCAGATTTGTGTTTATATGATCATTACAGAACCTATCCCTCATTCCATAGAAGTAGAATATCATGATGAAATCTGGCAACAAACTCTGATTATGAACACGTACCCTTCAGGTGTAGGAGATGCCATGAATATGGGCATCTATTCATATTTTTCCCTTAGAACCTCTCGGAGCCCACTCAAGGAAGTAAGAAGGAAGAAGGATATGATAAGGAAGTGGAAGAGGGTTTTCAGGAAGTCCACAGGAGGCAAAGGACCCAAAAACCGATGAATAACCATAAGAACCCATAGAAAGAGAAAGAACAAATAAATCAGAACAAATTTGCTATGCCACGGGAAGAGGAAATGGAATAGATCAATGAGGAAAGCAATGAGGAACCAATAGAGCCAATACAAAAAGATAAAGGGAAAAAGCAAGAACATATCAAAATAGTGGAAGAAGACAAAGGGGAAGTAAATAGACTGAAGATGGAGCAAAGCCAGATCAAGATAGACCCACAGAAAGAAAATTTCAGTGAAGAGGAACAAGTGATGAAGATATTACTACAGGAATGGAGACACCTAGATGAGAGGTTCATTCCAGAAGACCAAAAGCAGCTATACAAAGAAATTTTTCAATAGTATGAAATGAAACTGGGAACGATCATGGTAAGTCAACCTAAGCATCTAGGATCATAGGGGGGATAGGGTCAAGAATCAAGAGTACCAAGCAAAGGAGGGAAAAAAAGGGGAAGAAGACCCATGAGTGAATCCATCCAAATGGTGGGAAAATTGCTTGTTAACTTAGGAGGAGTGGTGCCATTATTAGAGGTATTCCACCAACCAACCAAACTGTTGAAATGATAATCATGACCTGGAACATAAGAGGTCTGAATAGTAAAGGGAACAAAGATATCTCAAATAAATATTGCAAAAAGATAAACCTAGTGTGATGTTACTTCAAGAAACAAAGATCAATGAATTAAAATTGAAGGAGATCATGGGAAACTACAAGCCCAGGTATGAGATAGTAGTACAAGATGCTATAGGAAGTGCAAGCGGTTTGGCCATACTATCGAACCCTGAAGAAGTAAGATTCGAAGAATGGGTAAGCATGCCAAGAATCCTCTCTGGAAAATTTAGAAACATTGGATCCAAAAAATGGGTTCTCCTCTCAGGGGTCTATGGTCCTCACATCCCAGGCAAAAGAAGGACTTTCATCCAAAACTTAGTAAATGTGCAAGGTTTGTACCAAGATACACCATGGATTATAGGAGGGGATTTTAACATGATTACATCCTTGAAGGAAAAAAGAGGAGGTGTGAGAAGAACAAATGCAGATATGGATCTGTTTGCGGACACCATAAATGACCAAAGGCTAGTGGATATCCAAACTAATAATGGGATACACACCTGGAACAACATAAGAGGAGGGAAGCATCAAATTCCCTCAGGGTTAGACAGGTTCCTAAAATCTAAGCAAATTATGAGTAGAGACAATTTTATGGAAGCGATGATATTACTTGGGATGAGATCAGACCACTGGTTGATCAAATTAGAGATTGATCTCAAAGCCAGTCCTAAAAATTGTCCATTGCTATTTGAGGCTTTTTGCCTCAGAGACCCTAAGTTTATAAAAAAATTAAAGGAATGGTTGAAGAAAAGTGAACAAAGAGGAAGAAATTGAATGCAAATGTTCCAGCTTAAGTAGAAGGAAATGAAGTAAAAAATCAAGAAGTGGAACCAAGAAGAATTCGGAAACATATTACAGGACCAACAATATTTAAATCAAAGGATGATGGCAATCCGAAAATAAATTATAAGGAAGGGCAAAGTGAAGAACTAGCAGTCAAAGAAGGCAGATTGGTTAGCCAAATAGAGGAAAGACGGAAACAAGAGGAAATTTTATGGTGGAAAAAGTCAAGAGTGAACTAGTTAAGGGAGGGAGAGAGGAAAACCAAATTTTTCCACAAGGCGATGGTACAACACAAATAGAGAAACATAATCTTTTATTTGAAAAATGAAGAAGGAGTTCGACAAACTCAGTATGATGATATGGAGGAAACCCTAGTTAGACATTTCAAAAATCTTCTAACAAAACCACAGGAGGAAAGGCAAGAAGCAGTTCATAGAATATGCAACCAGATCCCAAATGTGATCACCAGAGATCAAAACCTTGCTTTAATGAGAGCATCTACGATAGAGGAGGTTGAGGAAGTAGTGAAAGCACTAAAAAAAAATAAGGTCTCGAGACCAGATGGCTTCACAACAGAATTCTATCAAGCTGCATGGAAGTTCATAGGCACTAACATCCTGGAAGTGGTGGAAGAATCTAGAAGAAATCAAAAGGTATATCCAGGTTTAAACACCACCTTCCTCTCCTTCATTCCTAAAACCTCCAAGTCAGATGACCCGCAGGGCTTTAGACCTATTGCCTTATGTAATGTTATTTACAAAATTATTTGCACTCTGATAGTTAAAAGACTGAAACCGATTCTGCCTAATATTATGTCCCCGGAGCAAACAGGTTTTGTGGAAGGGAGATAGATCTTAGATGAACTGATAGCATCCCAAGAAGTGGTGCACTATATGAGAACAAAAAAGGTGGCTGGAATGATGATTAAATTGGATCTATCCAAAGCCTATGATAAATTAAATTGGGAGTAGCTGAGGAATGTTTTGGAGGCCTTTGGTTTCTGTAACAGATGGATAGAATGGATCTTGGCAATGATATCCATCCCGGTCTTCTCAATCCTCTTAAATGGAACCCCATCATCTACCTTCAATGCCACTAGAGGTCTTAGGCAAGAGGATCCATTATCCCCCTTCCTCTTCATTATTGCTATAGATGGGCTAGGATGGTATATCAAAAAAGGAAGCATGGGAGGACAAAATTAAAGGGATAAGGGTTTGGGTGAATGATCTCTCAATAACCCATTAGCAGTTCATGGATGATATCATGCTCTTCTATGCAGTATCTCTCAGGGAAGCTAAAAGGATGAAAGACATCCTTGATCTATTCATGGAAGCTTCAGGCACTCAAATTAACAAGGAGAAATCCCACACTTACTTCTTCAACACAATAGGTAATGTAAAAACTTACCTTGCAAGAATTTTGGTATTTAGGGTAGGAGAGCTACCCACTAAGTATCCAGGAATACACTTGGAAATCAAGTCTCTCAAGATGACAAATTGGTAGCAGACTATCTAGAAGATCCTAGGAAGACTAGCCAACTAGTCTTTTAGATCTCTAAACTTCGTAGGAAGAGTAGTCCTGGTGAAAGCAGTCATGCAATCAATACCAATTTGCCAATTATCTGGAATGGCAGCCCCGAAAGGGGCATGTCCCAAAATGGTGGAAATATTTAAAAAATTCATATGGGTAGGGCCTCAACAGCAGAAAAAGTGGGCTTTGATATCCAGGCAAGGATTGCCTAGAAAAAAGGAGGATGGGGGCCTAGGACTAAGGGATCCATACCTCATCAATCAAATTAGAGGAACCAAGTTGTGGTGGAGATGGATGGTAGGAGGAGTAGACCTCTGGAAATGAATATGGATGAGGAAGTATGACATGCCAGGGAGAGAAGAGGATATATCACAGTATGCAGACCCACCAAGAGAATCTACCATTTGAAACTTGGCAAGCCAGAACAGGGACATAATCACAAACCATGCCTTTTGGAAAATACGAAATGGTAAAACAGTAAAGTTCTGGGAAGAGGCTTGGCAACAAGTAGAAAAATTAAATGGAAAGCAGGAACTCAGAAATTTTATACAATTCTTAAAAGATGTAGCCCTAAATTGAGTAGATGAGTTCTAGAAAGAAGACTACAATGAGGAGAATTGGAGAGTCTAGAAAAACCCAGAAGAATTGCATCAAAACATAGAAGAATAAAAGAGAGAGCTCTATGTAAAAGAAATGGGAACAAGAAAGATATCTATCAAAACATGACCTGATATCTTCAAATGGGGACACTCTATGAAAGGTACTTTTACGATCAAAGAAGCATATAATTTAAAAACTGAGCAGGAACAGGAAGGAGTCTAACATCTATGGAAACAAATTTGGTATAGAAAAGGTGGCCAAAAGTCGTTCACTTCCTTATGCTAACATGAAAAGGATGAATATTGACATGGGACCAACTACAAAAAATAGTGATGCAAGGGCAATCCCTATGTGGTCTCTGTAAGTAGGACAACGAAAATATAGAACACTTAACGAATTCATGCAAGTTCGCACAGCAACAATGGGAAGATATCTATGGTATCTTCGGGAGGATGGATAGGAATCAACATAACATAAGGGAGACAATCCAACATTAGGGACGAGGTCACTTTGCCAATCGGGTTCTAAATAGTGCTTGGGGGTTAGCAGTAGGATTTAATCTTTGGACAATATGGAAGGAACAAAACCAACAGATTGTCAAAAACAAGGAATCCACTCCAGAGCAGGTATGGAGAGGAGTAATAGAACATATCAAGGAAACCATCCTAGCAGAAGAATGGCACCAAAAGGACTGGGAGACCTCACCATTGGAAGTAAGAATCCTAGAAAAGATAAACTTAGCCAAAGAAATGGTGGGGGAGCATACATGGAAAGCAACAAGGAATAGTAGGGAATTACCCAGAAGTACACTAGACCAACAGAAGGGTATCGCAGGGATAGGTGGCATCTTCAGAGATTGCTAAGGCAGGGTTAGATTGTTATATTATGCACATTGCGGCATGATGAGTAACAATGAAGTAGAACCCGTGGCAATCTAACAAGGTATAAGAATAGCTATCAAGCTCGAGTATAAGCAACTAGAAGTTGAAGGGGATTCGTTACTGGTAATCAACATGATGAGGAAACTCTACAACGAAAAGGCATGCGACAACTTGAGCCAAAGCTAGAGAACAACAAGCCTCATCCAAGAACTGGGAGAGACAATGAAACAATTTGATTATATGATAATCAAGCACGTAAAAAGAGAAGGGAATAAAGCTACCAATTTCCTGGCCAATTGGGGGTGTAACCAGCAAGGAGGACACATGGAAAGAACATGGCCTATACAACCATGGGACACAAGAATGGAACCACTAAGAGATATATTAGCCTAAGATGCTTATCATGACCAGACACAATGATAATGATCACAACAAACCCCCAATTGGGGTGATGGAGTGGGTAATAAAAGTAATAATGGAGGTCAATGGCTAGGAGGTGAAAGGACTACCTACCACTACCCACACAATTATACCGCAGGGCGTGGTGGAGTCTCGCATGTCTACAGCGATGTCAGAAGGAAGAAGTGGCACTTGGTACCCCGGTAAGAGGAGAGGTGGTAAGGACGGCTACATAAGGTGGATGTGATGATAGGTAGGTAAGGGAAAGTATGAGAAGGAGCGTAGAGAAGAGAGGATGGATAAATTGTGGGGTAGTGGGAGAACGAGAGTGGAGGACCAGCCATACTCGTATCCAGCAAACAGGCATAGAAACCACGGGTACGTTAACTGTTTTCTCTCTATAACTAGTAAAGGAAGGTCTAGCATGACGGGTGGGAGAAGAGAAGTGTGCCCTGTCGGGAAGGAAATACCACAGGGAGAGATTATGTTGTATAGAAAGAGCAAAAACAATGAGGAAGAGTGGCCCTTTAACTTTGTGTTGCGGCTGACTAGGCTTGAGGGCATAGAAGCTAATAGGGAGTGGCACTTTGTGTTCAGGGATAAGGCTAGCGAGGTTAGAGAGGATTTTATCTGGGTGGAATGGAGAAATGAGGGTTCAGCAAGGTTCTTTAGGTCGAATTTCTGGGTAGATAGGGGGAGATATGGCAGCAGAGAAGAGCAAGCCTAGGAGGGGAAGCTCAGCAAGAAGCTAAATAAGGATGGGTTGGCATGCATAGGCAGTAGCGTTGCGAGGGTAGGGAGTGGTGATGGCATGCAAGATAGGGGGAGGGTAGAGAGTCTCAGCGCGAAGCTCCCCTTGTATGCTTTATCGGGGTCACACAGGGAATGGGCTAACATGAGGGACTTCAATGCGAGAGGAGGGGACAATGGAGGAGTGCCCGAGACCATGGGTATGCTCAAGAGGCAAGACGAGTTGAGTAGGGAGAAGGTGGAGGCCACCCTTGTTTCACCTGAATGCCTCAGAGCAATGGAGTGTGGGCAGAGGGGAGGAAGTGACGGAGAACAGAAAATCCATGGGGCAAGTGACATTGGGACTAGTAATGATTTCATTATCCTGACATTAAATTGTGATCACTGTGAACAGGTAGTAGACAATGGTGACATGGCACGTCCAGCCAGAGGAAAAGGTCACGAAGGATGAGGAAAATCTGGTCCTTGTTCAAAGGAAGGAACAGATGCAGGGATCTGCAAAATTATATAAGAAATGGAGGAACGAATTATGGAAGAGGACTCTGAGGACGAAATGGAGGAATGGAAAGAATACATTTTAAATCCTAGGAACACCAGAGGGAGACTAACCCAATTCAAATAGACCCTGCATTTGTATTGACTCATGAAACGATTGGTAGGAAAAACAATGGAGCAAGTGTCCATGGGGATGGTTTTGATCATTAGAGACATGCCAGACTACAAAAAGGACCTGCAAACGATCCAGTTCCAACTCCACAAGGACATTAGACTGGATCATATACAACGACACATTCCATGCATTATCGAAATGACACCAGCACCTGGAGATTCAGTTGAAGATCGAGCGACAGTTGAGTCAGAACCGGAAGACATCAAAGAATAGTTGAGCATAATGATAGCTTAGGTTTTTTGTTTCTTAGCAGCCAGCTTTATTTTACATGCATGATTATGGTGTCTAAGACTATAGACTAGTTCTTAAATAGTTATGTATATATTGCTTGGGTAGAAACACTGAGAACTTATCATTTTTGGATGGCTTACAATATGCATCGGTGGCCAATAGACTTGGTTTCCCACTAGGCAAGTTGAGGCCACCTATTAACTGCATGTGGTTTCAGTTTGTTTATATATAAATAGAAAAGAAGGACCTACCTAATCTTATAAAAAAAATAGATTATTATTAAATCCTTAAATAATATTAAGAAATTTACTATTAAGTTATTTTAAAAATATAAAAAATAAAATAATTAAATAATAATAGTAACAACAATATTGCTACTAATAATATTTATTATTTATTATTTATAAATATTTAAATAATTAACAAATAAATTAATACTATTGAATAATTTATGAAAATATTAATAAATAATTAATTTCATATTAATTAATTATTTAAATAATTTAATATATCTCTACGGTTTACGAATCCGGTCACTCCACAACTTGTATGAATTAAATCTCTTTGTGGTAGATGTGAATAATATATCTCTACGACTTAGGAATAAGAGCTTTCTGCTGGATGATTTGTGAATCTGTGGTTAGTTCCTCTCGGGTCTGCAACAACACTTTTGTGGTCTATTCCAAGTGCGCAATCTCAGGGACTCATAATACAACTCTGACAGATCCAATCTGGTCTGTGGTGCCATCTTTACAGAGAATAACAAGGATTTGGGTCTGCAGTGCCTACAGTTCAATCATCTTTCTGTTTCGAAAACTGGTTTTATAAAAAATATTGTGTCAGGGATGCGAGTTGGGTCTGCAGTGCAATTTTTCCAATCCAATATTTGCAGTCTCAACCATTCATCTTTCTAGATCCAATCTGGTCTACAAGCTACGGTTTGATCCAATCTGGGGCATGTGCGGTCTGTGGTCCGGTTTGCTGATATCAAGTGCACACATTCCTTATAATTTTCTAAAACATATATGCTCATATATTTTCAAGCATGAATAATTTACCACAACTTCAAAAGATTACCAAAGGTAGAACTAGCACAGTTACTCTACAGAGCCTTTATGAGTATATAGAGCCTTTAGAGAAATGTAGAGAAGAAAGAGAAGTCAAGCTAGAAATATAGTTAGAAGCCATGCTAGAAAATAAATACACATCTCTTGAAGACAAGATCTAAGAACAAATAGAAAATAGAATAGAACTATTGGCGAATAAAATGGAGGAAATGGAGACTAGGTTGCAGGTTATAGAAAAACAAAACCAAGATATGAACCAAACATCCCAGCAAGGATATGTTGATACTTTAGAGAGTCTTAAATGGAGGACATGATTAAAGAACTAGAAGAAAAAGTTAATAGTCGCCTCACCCTAAATAGTGTGGCAGGTAAATTAGATATCAAAATAGTTAAAGATGAAATGAAAGAATTGATATAATTACACCATGAGCATAATAAAAGGGCCTTGAACCTTATAATCTTCAGTTTGAAAGAGGAGGTATACGAGGATACTTTAGCCATAGCCTAGACAGAATTACATAATAGATTACAAATTGAAACAACGTGTCTCACAGAAGCAACAAGGTTGGGGAAATTAACTGAGAATAAAGGAAGGTTGATCCGAATAGAGGTGAGATCTACTGACCATAAGTATGAAATATTTAGTAAAACCTCAAATCTAAAAGGTATGAGAATATTTATAAATGAAGATCTCATTCCAGAAGATCAAGAAGAATTAAGAAAGGAGGTTCAAAAGGTCAAAGAAGCTAGGAAGGAAGGAAAATGGGCAATAATCAGAAATAGAAAAGTCGTTATTCGAGATAGGAACAAAAAAGGTAGTAACAAATGACAATTCAACATGCTCTGGGTTCTTTCTTGGAACTATCGAGGCTTTCCATGGAACAAAGGCCCTAAGCTAAGTTGGATCTTGAACGATGTTGATATTATATTGCTTTTTGAAACTTGGGATCACGAAGAATCTAAGGTCCTTGACATAGATGGCTTTGCACTATGGTATACCTGGAACAAGCGATCCCCCAGTAGAGGAATTGGGGGTATAACTTGTTACATTAAGAAGAACATCTCCCCCTCATGCTAGGATTTATAAAAACAACCCTTACAAGCAATATAGTTGGATAGAGATCACTGAAACTAATGATAAAAAGACCTACATATCAATCTGTTATTTCCCCCATCAATTCTAACTTCTATAAGAAAAAGAATCTAGATTAAAATAGTCCTTACAATGGTTTAGAGAATGATATTTCTAGCCAAAGGATTGATGATAATATCCTTTTAATGGGTGACTTTAATGCTCAAACTTTAAAAAACCAAGCTATTCTTCTAAGCAACCATTCAAACCCTAATCCTCTTTGGTTAGACGAAGACCTTACTCTAGCTAGCTGGTACAAAAGGAGCTCTGAAGACCTTGGGGAGAATTTGTTTGGGTCGGAGCTAGTTAAGCTCTTTAGTTCTCAGGATCTCATAATTTGCAATGGTCTAAAGAAGTGGCCCAATTCTAGCCAAATGACCTGCACCCATGGTCTTGATAATAGCGTGGTAGACTATGTTATTTTTGATCTCCCTTTATACAACGAAATAATAAATTTTGACATCATAAACGACCATGAGCCTGACTCTGATCATAGGCCTTTACTTATAACTCTCAATATCATCATGCATAGAGATCCCATAAAACATAATCCTTATAGCCCACATCCACAAGCTTTTCAATCAAGCAGTCAAGCAAGGGTTCCCAAAACCATGGACTCAGAGCCTCATTATCCCTATTTTTAAAAGTGGGGATACAAATAACCACTCTAATTATCAAACAATTATGATCAGCCCTCTCTTAGTGTTGTGGCCACCAACAACCCCCCTCCTTATTTAGTACTAGCAATAATATTAAAAATGGGGGGACCCTTAGTTATTAAATCAAAAGAAGTTAAAGTAGCATTTACATTTCTTTTTCGCAAACAAAGTTACCATCATAAGCTTAGGAAGCCACCTTGGAAACTCTTAGAATCTAAGTTTATGATAAGGTAAAAGTTATCTTATCAAAAGAAATCGCATTACAAGAAAATAGCGGGATGCCACCTCACAAACACAATCCCAATATTCACGAGATAATGATAACGACCAAATATCGCATCACATGCAGCATAACTTACTTAAAACACTTCAAGAAATCTGCTAATGTGCGATGCTGTCGATCGCAACATTGCATCTCGCAAGGAACAGATTAACATAAAATTTGTCATACATAATATTCCTCCGATTTGCGATATAGCGATATTGTGATTTTGTGATTTTACGATTTCACGATCTGCGATATTGCGGTTTTGCGATTTCACGATCTGCGATATTGCGACATTATGATTCTGCGATTTTGCGATTTTTCGATTTCGTGATATGCGATGTTGCAGTAGCAAATCGCAAAATCACTCCATCGCAAATCTTTTGGGCTCGTTATTCAAGAAAAGTAGTTTCCCTAAGCTGACACATGGTTATGAGCTTTAAATGCTAATAAAAGAGTTAGCTGTCAGTGATTAATAGAATATGGGTGTGTGCTCTCCAAAGAACATTTCACGTAAGGTGGTATATTTGGTATGTCTGCGGCATTTAAAAAACTTTCCCATCACCCTTCCTTGTCATTCAATTTCACCTCACTTGTGAATTGTAGGCACGGAGAGCAGAGGACTATACAAAATAATACACAGGCTGAAATGGAAAAGAAAAGCAAAGCCCCAAGCTCCAAAGAAAAGAAAATGGCACCCTTGTATACAGACACGGCTTGCAATAGAGACGCGGAAATATCTACATGGGAAGGAATGTATAACATGCTCGAAGAGGAGAATCCCAAAGTAATGGAGGTTACAGATGTCGCAGGCTCACAAAGCTCTTTTGAAGCATCCCTTGCAGAGCTAGCTTGCTCATTCTTACATCAGATAGGAGCAAGGCCAAGAATCCTCCCATACACATACATGGTCAAATGGATATTGGATAACGTAGAAATAAAAAATAGACAGTTCAAGGTTCATGGTCAAGGACTCATTGGTTCATTCGCCGAACAGGATTTAAAGCTTATGTATCATCTACCAGAGCCACAAGTAATCTACAATAGACACTTTACAAAGAAATTTGTAAAAGAAAATCCGGACCTGGCAGAAACTACCAAAGATTGGTCGAGGAGAGATGAGCCGCTGAAGAAAGACAAACATGGTATGTACAGTAATGGTTCCCTTACCTCTCGATACTGCTTTGTTGCTGCTATGCTCTGTAGAATATTTGGAATGCCATATATTAACAAATTCTCATGGGAGTGGCTTCCATTATAGGATGCCACCACAAATGCCACCATTGTAGATTGGGCCAGAATTTTGTCTGATAACTTGTCCACAGCCATTGGCAATTACCGGTCCAAAAGAGCTACGGCTCAGAGGATTTATCCTCCTTCTCACCTTTCTTCGTATATAATGGATGCAATATGTTATATTTCTAATTTTCTTGTTATGGGTTGGAAGTGGACGGCACAAGACCCTCTACCCATTCATGTATATCACAAAGAGTTATGGGACTCTCAGTTCATCCCATATTTTTACCAAATTTGTCATGGAGTTATGTTGCCCTTGTATAGAATTTTGTATGATAAAGACCCTCCGAGATGCTCGCCTGAAGCACAAGTAGACATCCTCACTGTCGCAAGATGTTTCGCGGAAGAAATGTTTACTTATGTCAGGGTTTTTGGAAGTTCTATACCCCCTCATGTCCTGCCTGTATATATCCCTGATAAACTCTTAGCCCGAGAGATCGCCTACCAAACCTGTGGAGAAGGAGACCTAACTAAAGAATTAAAAGACAAAAAGAAGGCTATATGGCCACAGTTTGCTGTAGCCTGTGGAGCCTTCTCGCTATTCGATGTAGGTCACACCTTTGGAGAAGTAAAGAATATCACGTGCTTACAACTCTTCAAATCCACTGCAAGGCAATTTGACCCCTATGAGGTCGCCCACAATTTTACAACAACAATCAAATAAAGGTATTCTCCAGAGAAAAAGATTTAATTGATGATTTATTTCAGCAGAAAAACACATTGGAAGAAATTCTACACACAGCCTAACTGTAGCTACCCCTAGAAGAATTTCAAAGGTTCAAAACATACAGGGAAAGAAGGCTGGCCAGTATTCCTTTGGAAAAGCTATGCCTAAAACCCCCAAGAGAGCCAACTCCAAGTGTTAGCCTCAGTGGAAGTTCAAGTACCAACAGACCTAAGTCTAAATCTGAAAAAGAAGTGTCTGAACGCTCTAAAAGATCTGGAAATGAACTAGATAAGAACGAAGGGTCAGTGAATGATATTGCCTAGTCAAAAGAACTTCTACGTCAGCAGGTTATTGCCTTCCCACAAAAAAATCCTCCCCCTCTAGTCATCCAAGCACCACCAGTCACAGATGAATTAGACAAAGAATGGGAATCCTTCAATGACTTGATCAATCTTGAAGGACAGACCATGAAGACAAATGTCAGCGATGTACAAATAATAAAAGAAGTAGTCGCAGGAATAGTTAGCGAAGCCTTGGATGTGGAGCATATTCCTATTTCTCCATCCTCTGAACTTGTACTAAAAGTCGAAGAAATTCCTCCCCTAGATGTATTTTATAGCCCACAGCGTCAAGCAGTAGTAAGAAAGCAGAGAAAGAAAAGGAAACTGGAAAGCAGTCTCTCTCAAAACACGAAACAATTGGACGTCTTGTGGAAAGATCCCACAAGCAATCCCACTGAAAATCTCACCAAACTATCTCAGATCGCAGGAGCATACACCTCCGCTACTATCGACAAAGCATCTGAGGTACAACAACTGCTAAAAGAAAGGGAAGAGTAGATACAAGTACTGCAACAACAATTGCAACATGCCCATATCAACAACGAAGCACAGAAACAACTTGAAAAGTTGCAACAAGACTTCCAGTAGATGCAGTTAAGCTATCAGAAAGGTTTGGATGAGAAAGGAAAATAGTTACAGGATTTGAGAGAGATGCACAAGGATGACCCTAAGCTCAAAGAATTCATCACAGAGTCCATTTCCCTGAATGAGCAATTACTACAGCAGTAAGAAGCATTGGGCCAAAAGATATCACAGTGGAGTCATTATTGCGAAATTAGTGATAAAACCACTAATCAAGTGGTAGACTTGCGGAGTGACTACGATCTGATTGATAAACGAGTGACTGAATATTTGGCATGGCAAGAGACAGACGAGGGTAAAAGAGCAGGTGCACCAAGAATTAATGAAATTCACAAGGAAATGCTCTTTAACAAATGGGACGAGCAAATTAGAGGAGCAGAGCAAGAAGCAGAAGGCGCAGCCACAGTGGCAAACAGACTTATTGATTGTGTAAAATGAAAATTTACACAAGGAAAATTTGATCGCAGAGACCACCCCGAGGTACTTACCAAATGCTCAACAGCTAGAAGCAGATTGGAAACAGAGAGCTCAAGAAAAGGCTGAAGTAATCCAAAGGCTAAGTATGTTAAACTGGGATTGTTACTGGACATACTTGGTAAAGCCACATAGCCAATGGATGATTGTTAAGTGCATTATAAATGCAACCAAAAAGATGGCGCCAGCTCTCATAGATTCTGTTTTCTTAGCCCAGTTGAAAGCGAAAGTCAGCCACCCAAGTCTCCTTAAACAAATGCTACATACATGTGATTTCAGAGATCAAGCACATAAATAGTTTAATTTCAGTTTTAATTTCGTTTTATTTTCCTGAAAAAAGGATGGTCATTTAAACCGCATCCTTTATTTTTGTAATAATTTATTTTTAGAATTAGTCAGTAGTATTTAAACCCTTCTCATGTATTTAGAGAAGGGTCCAGAAATTTAACAAAAACTTGTCCTCAGAACATGCACTTTTGCACCCTCAGAGGAGGTTTTGGTAAATGAATGGAATAGGGTTTATTTGATATTTGCATTTGATATCTGCTACTGATGTTGCACTTCTGTACTCTTAGTAGATGTTAAATCAAGGAGAGATAAATCAATTGTTGCTTGAAGCTCATGAGTAGGACTAGTTATAAATGGTACTTTTATTCTCTTAACCATTTCTGCTTATGCTGTTAAAGTGAATTCAATTTTCAGTATTTATTATATTTACAGCATGGATGTTCTGAGTTATCATTTGGCACTTTTGTACGGTGATAAACCATTTGTTTATGTTTAGTGTATGAATAGCTCATTTAGTGATACGTTTTTAACAACTGTTTTGTCTAACTTCTTATACGAAGTAGCTCATTTTTATCGAATTCTCTTTTCTTATGATAGCTGAATGATCTTTATTACTAGTTATTGTTTGAAATATTTTTAGATCGCATAGAAGAAAGATCACACACCCGGGTTAGCATAAATTTCGATGTTTTTCTATTTATTAAAATACAATAGCATAGCATTAGATTAGATAGAAAGTATTCCATTAGAACAGAAACACCCATCTTTCTCACACACACACACTGAATTGGGAAACTGGTCCCATATCCCCAGTCGGACCCGCTATACCAAACGGATAAGGAGCTGCCAACCAAGGTCCGAACCGAGTGGGTATCCCCCTTGTTGTCGACCTGATTTTCGGGGCCTTCAACATATTTGGTGCTAGAAGGAGGGCCTGAAACATGTTGTCTGTTGGAATTTGTTTTCAATGTTAACATTTGAATTAGGATGTCCTCTCTTAAAGTTCCAATTTGGAGTTGCATCCATGTTCGTGCATCTTCCAACACTCCGCCCGAAGTGGTAAGGCTATTGTCTCAGGTAAAATTCGATGGTAAGATAAATTCTTTTGCTTTTAATCATGCCTTTCAATTTATTCAAGGAGTTTCAAATTCTGATTTTCAAGGAATTGACGAAGGCATTTTATGCAGAATTTTTACTCTCACATTTGTAGCAGAAGCTAGAAAATGGTTTAGAACCCTTCCAGTTGCCTCAGTTCACAGCTGGGATCAATTTGTCACGATTTTCGTTTGCAAATTTGACTCCTATGATTATGATCAAGTATATGATGAAATTGAATATCTACGAAAAGAAGATGAATCTATTAGAGATTTTGATATTTGATTTCATCTGAATTGTTTAAAATTTAATATTGAGAATGATCCCATAAGTGAAGAATCATTAGATTGTGTTGATCATAATTATTCGCTACCTCCTATTCTTGACTCGTATGAAATTAATCCAAGCTTTGTTCAATTCCCTTCCAACATAAATGAGAAATCCAATTCGGATGTGAAAATAAATCATGATGAAGAGGTTTCACAAAGCTTAGAAGATATTTTGAATTGAATACCAGAAGACAAAAGCGGCGATTTTGGAAGAAAGGTCACCTTGGAATCTGAAGGCAACTTTGAGGCAAATTCAGAAAATATGATCGCAACTCAACAAATGCCAAGGTCAGAAAAGAAAAGTAATTTTCTTTCAAAAAACATGAGCACATCAAGGTATGATCTAAAACCTGCAATCTATGATGAACATGATGCACAAGAGTTTTCAAAAGAAGATATTTCTTGCATTACTCCAGAATCACATTTTTCTCTTTATCCTGATATTTTTAATGATGATATTTTTTACCCTCTCAATATTAATGATATTTCAGAAAGTATAGAGGTTGGTCTTAATGAATCACCATTAAGTGGTTTTCAAGATAAATAAACAATTGGAAAACATTCTTTTGCCATTAACAAACATGAAATCCCTATTCCTCGTGGTTTGAATATACTGGATGAAACTGAAGAAAAACCTAGGGAATCTTGTGAAGTCATTTATGATGATTACTTTGATACTGAAGATGTTGATTTATCTCGAGAGAATCAACAAGAACTTCAAATAATATCTGAGAATGAGAGGTATTTTAAATCAGAAACTATTTCAACCGACCCTCATTCTAAAGCAGCTAATCACCTACATGATTTCATTACCCAAGAAAATATTCCAGTCTATGATTCATATCATGACCAAGCTTTCATGCCTGTTTATAATCATGGTCCCCTTTCTAAATCACAAGATGGGGGTCGATATCACTCAAACCCTATAATCATAGCCAATCCTTGTGAAAGAGAAATCATTACAAAACAATCCCAACTGTGTTGTAACTCTAGTTGTACAGATAATAATTTTGTTTTATTTCTTCCTTCTTACCTATTTTGTACAAAAACAAATTTCTTTTCAGATGTCCAGGACTTTGAATCCAAGGATTCATATCTTCAATTTGGTCTGTTATCTCTTCCATTAAGCATTTATCAGTCCTTAATAGAAATCCATCCAGATTTCTATGATCCAATAGGTATTCAATTGGAGAGAAAATTCCATAAGAGGGAAATTCTAAATAAAATTCTAACAATAGTTTTACATTCTTGTTCCACATTCAATTTTCTAAGATCAGTAAGAATTTCAATTTTAGTATTAATATTTGAACTGTATATATATGCAGGAACAAAAATGAGAGAATGGTTACACTGGAAATATGATTACACCTAGTCAATTTCATGTATATTGTTAGAATAGGAGTAGAATTAGTTTAGTTAGTCTGTAGTTCAAAAATAAATGAAGTGATTAGCCCTTTTCATATGTTATAAATATCCAAGGACAAAATTACTTCTCATTAGAAAACTTGTGATCGTCCTCAAAAAACAATTCTGACATAATAAAACCAGTTGTGAATGGTTACATTAAGCATTTATGAAAAAGACACCAACTCTCTTTTTAGATTTTGATTTTTCGCTTGTATAAATAGCAAATCTTTTGGAAAATTGATCTTTATTATTGAAAGATACAGTTAAAAGCTCTAGCCTAGATATGACACTAGTTTCAACTTCATAAAAGTTTGATGAAAATAACCTTTAGTGAAGAAATTGTTTTATATTAGTACAATGAAAGGTATCAATAACAAAATAAAGATTTTCTGTAGAAAAATTACTTCCAAAAACTCTATCATTGTCGTCCAGAGCTATCTAAAGAAAACAATGACTTCCTCCCTGCTAAGGAAATCACAACTTTTAGAGGAACACTCCAAGGATACAGTTCATCTTGAAGAATGAGAGGTCTCATCATGAGCCGGCTCATCATAATCACAAATATTATAACTTTCTGACTTTGCCAAATACTGCATACCAAAATAGGGCAATGACTCAAGATTGTTACAATCAAAAGGCAAGGGGTCTCATCACGAGCCAGCTTGTTCAGCAAAGTTATAAATCAAGTGAATGATTGTGTCATAAATTGGCTATCAAACCAAGACATTGTTCTTTAAGAATAAAAAGAAAATCAAAACAATAAGTGTAGATGTGGATTCTTCTTTGAGAACTGTAGGTTTCTTTAAGTAGGATACAGGATCATTGCTGGGTAATAGGTAACCCTGTCGAGGCTATGAACGCTTGCTGGCAGCAGAGGCTCTACCTATGACAAATGAGCATATTTTAAAAACTGGTTTACAGAGAAGACTTTGTTTTATCTTTACAGACCAAGTAATGACTCATGTAAACGCGAGGACTAAACTTGAGGCAGCAAATAATCAAAGTCGAAAATAGCTGAAACAAAATGTCATTGACAGGTTAGAGCATAATGTACTTTATCTTTCTAAAATAAAGTTAAACTTTGTAAGAAATTTATGTTTTGGAAATTTAGAAAATTCAACTCAAACACAAAGATAACTGGTTCTTCCAAGTGAATCACCAATTGTTGTGGCCACCAACAACCCCCCTCCTTATTTAGTATTAGCAATAATACTAAAAAAGGGGGGACCCTTAGTTATTAAATCCAAAGAAGTTAAAGTAGAATTTACATTTCTTTTTCGCAAAAAAAGTTACCATCATAAGCTTAGGAAGCCACCTTGGAAACTCTTAGAATCTAAGTTTATGATAAGGTAAAAACTATATTATCAAAAGAAATCGCATTGCAAGAAAATAGCGGGATGCCACCTCACAAACACAATCCCAATATTCACGAGATAACGATAACGACCAAATATCACATTGCATGCAGCATAACTTACTTAAAACACTTCAAGAAATCTGCCAATCTGCGATGCCGCCGATCGCAACATCGCATCTCGCAAGGAACAGATTAACATAAAAAATTTCATACATAATATTCCTGTGATTTGCGATATTGCGATATTGCGATTTTGCGATTTTACGATTTCGCAATCTGCGATATTGCGGTTCTGCGATTTCGCAATCTACGATATTGCGACATTATGATTCTGCAATTTTGCAATTTTTCGATTTCGCAATCTGCGATTTTGCGTAGCAAATAGCAAAATCCCTCCATCGCAAATCTTTCGGGCTCGTTATTCAAGAAAAGTAGTTTCCTTAAACTGACACATGGTTATGTGCTTTAAATGCTAATAAAAGAGTTAGCTGTCAGTTATTAATAGAATATGGGTGCGTGCTCTTTAAAGAACATTTCACGTAAGGTGGTATATTTGGTATGTCTGCGGCATTTAAAAAAATTTCCCATCACCCTTCCTTGTCATTCAATTTCACCTCACTTGTGAATTGTAGGCACGGAGAGCAGAGGACTATACAAAACAATACGCACGCTGAAATGGGAAAGAAAAGCAAAGCCCCGAGCTCCGAAGAAGAGAAAATGGAACCCTTGTATACAGACACGGCTTGCAACAGATACGCGGGAATAGCTACGTGGGAAGGAATGCATAACATGCTCGAAGAGGAGAATCCCAGAGTAATGGAGGTTATAGCTGTCGCAGGCTCACAAAGCTCTTCTGAAGCATCCCTTGCAGAGCTAGCTTGCTCATTCTTACATCGGATAGGAGCAAGGCCAAGAATCCTCCCATACACGGACATGGTCAAATGGATATTGGATAGCACAGAAATAAAAAATAGACAGTTCAAGGTTCATGGTCAAGGACTCATTGGTTCATTCACCGCACAACATTTAAAGCTTATGTATCATCTACAAGAGCCACAGGTAATCTACAATAGACAGTTTACAGAGAAATTTGTAAAAGAAAATCCGGACATGGCAGAAACTACCAAAGATTGGTCGAGGAGAGATGAGACGCTAAAGAAAGACAAACACGATATGTACAGTATTGGTTCCCTTACCTCTCCATACTGTTTTGCTGCTGCTATGCTCTGTAGAATATTTGGAATGCCAGATATTAACAAATTCTCATGGTAGTGGCTTCCATTATTGGATGCCGCCACAAATGCCACCATTATAGATTGGGCCAGAATTTTGTTTGATAACCTGGCCACAGCCATTGGCAATTACCGGTCCAAAAGAGCTACAACTCAGAGGATTTATCCTCCTTTTTACCTTCTACGTATATAATGGACGCAATATGTTATTTTTCTAAGTTTCCTGTTATGGGTTGGATGTGGACGACACAAGACCCTCTACCCATTCATGTATATCACAAAGAGTTATGGGACTCTCAGTTTGTCCCATATTTTTACCAAATTTGTCATGGAGTTATGTTTCCCTTGTATAGAATTTTGTATGATAAAGACCCTCTGAGATGCTCGACTGAAACACAAGTAGACATCCTCACTATCGCAAGATGGTTCGGGGAAGAAATGTTTATTTATGTCAGGGTTTTTGGAAGTTCTGTACCCCCTCATGTCCTGCCTGTATATATCCCTAATAAACTCTTAGCCCGAGATATCGCCTACCAAACCTGTGGAGAAGGAGGTGTAACTAAAGAATTAAAAGACAAAAAGAAGGCTATATGGCCACAGTTTCTTGTAGCCTATGGGGCCTTCTTGCTATTCGATGTAGGTCACGCCTTTGCAGAAGTAAAGAATATCACGTGCTTACAGCTCTTCAAATTCACCGCAAGGCCATTTGACCCTATGAGGTCGCCCATAATTTTACAACAACAGTCAAGATAAAGGTATTCTCCAGAGAAAAAGATTTATTTGATGATTTGTTTCAGCAGAAAAACACATTGGAAGAAATTCTGCACATAGCCCAACTGCAGCTACCCCCAGAAGAATTTCAAAGGTTCAAAACATACAGGGAAAGAAGGTTGGCCAGTATTCCTTTGGAAAAGATATGCCTAAAATCCCCAAGAGAGCCAACTCCAAGTGTCAGCCTCAGTGGAAGTTCAAGTACCAAGAGATCTAAGTCTAAATCTAAAAAAGAAGTGTCTAAACACTCTAAAAGATCCAGAAATGAACTAGATAAGAATGAAGTGTCAGTGAATGTTACTGCCCAGTCAAAAGAACTTCTACAGCAGCAAGTTATTGCCTCCCCGCAAAGAAATCCTCCCCCTCTAGTCATCCAAGCACCACTAGTCACAGCTGAATTAGATAAAGGATGGGAAACCTTCAATGACTTGATCAATCGTGAAGGATAGACCATGAAGACAAATGTTGGCGATGTACAAATAATAAAAGAAGTAGTCACAGGAATAGTTAGTGAAGCCTCGGATGTGGAGCATATACCTATTTCTCCATCCTCTGAGCTTGTACTAAAAGTCGAAGAAATTCCTCCCCTAGATGTATTTTATAGCCCACAACATAAAGCAGTAGTAAGAAAGTAGAGAAAGAAAAGGAAACTAAAAAGCACTCTCTCTCAAAACACGGAACAATTGGACGTCTTGTGGAAAGATCCCACAAGCAATCTCACTGAAAATCTCACTAAACTATCTCAGATCGGAGGAGCATACGCCTCCGTTACTATCGACAAAGCATCTGAGGTACAACAACTGCTAAAAGAAAGGGAAGAGCATATACAAGTACTGCAACAACAATTGCAACAAGCCCATGTCAATAACGAAGCACATAAACAACTTGAAAAGTTGCAACAAGACTTCCACCAAATGCACTTAAGCTATCAGAAAGGTTTGGATGAGAAAGGAAAACAGTTACAGGATTTGAGAGAGATGCACAAGGATGACCCTAAGCTCAAAGAATTCATCACAGAGTCCATTTCCCTGAATGAGCAATTACTACAGTAGCAAGAAGCATTGAGCCAAAAGATATCACAGTGGAGTCATTATTGCGAAATTAGTGATAAAACTACTAATCAAGTGGTAGACTTGCGGAGTGACTACGATCTGATTGATAAACGAGCGATTGAATATTTGGCATGGCAAGAGACGGACAAGGGTAAAAGAGCAGGTGCACCAAGAATTAATGAAAGTCACAAGGAAATGCTCTTTAACAAATGGGACGAGCAAATCAGAGGAGCAGAGCAAGCAGCAGAAGGAGCAGCCACGGCGGCAAGCAGACTTATTGATTGTGTAAAATGAAAATTTACACAAGGAAAATTTGATCGCAGAGACCACCCCGGGGTACTTACCAAATGCTCAACAGCTAGAAGCAGATTGGAAACAGAGAGCTCAAGAAAAGGCTGAAGTAATCCAAAGGCTAAGTAAGTTAAACTAGGATTGTTACTGGACATACTTGGTAAAGCCACATAGCCAATGGATGACTATTAAGTGCATTATGAATGCAACCGAAAAGATGGCGCCAGCTCTCATAGATTCTGTTTCCTCAGCCCAGTTGAAAGCGGAAGTCAGCCACCCAAGTCTCCTTAAACAGATGCTACATACATGTGATTTCAGAGATCAAGCACAGAAATAGTTTAATTTTAGTTTTAATTTCATTTTATTTTCCTGAAAAAAGGACGGTCATTTAAAACGATCCTTTATTTTTGTATTAATTTATTTTTAGAATTAGTCAGTAGTATTTAAACCCTTCTCATGCATTTAGAGAACGGTCCGGAAATTTATCAAAAACTTGTCCTCAGAACATGCACTTTTGCACCCTCAGAGGAGGCTTTGGTAAATGAATGGAACAGGGTTTATTTGATATTTGCCTTTGATATCTGCTACTGATGTTGCACTTCTGTACTCTTAGTAGATTATAAATCAAGGAGAGATAAATCAATTGTTGCTTGAAGCTCATGAGTAGGACTAGTTATAAATGGTACTTTTATCTCTTAACCATTTCTGCTTATGCGTTAAAGTGATATTCAGTTTTCAGTTATTTATATATTACAGCATGGATGTCTGAGTTATCATTTGGCACTTTTGTACGGTGATAACTATTTGTTTATGTTTAGTGTATGAATAGCTCATTTAAGTGATAAGTTTTAACAGCTGTTTCGTCTAACTTCTTATACGAAATAGCTCATTTTTATCGAATTCTTTTCTTATGATAGCTGAATGATCTTTATTACTAGCTATTGTTTGAAATCTTTTTAGATCACATAGAAGAAAGATCACACCCTGGGTTAGCATAAATTTCTATGTTTTTCTGTTTATTAGAATACAATAGCATAGCATTAGATTAGATAGAAGTATTCCATTTAGAACAGAAACACCCATCTTTCTCACACACCCACACTGAATTGGGAAACTGGTCCCATATCCCTAGTCGGACCCGCTCTACCGAACGGATAAGGAGCTGCCAACCAAGGTCCGGACCGGGCGGGTATCCCCCTTGTTGTCGACTCGATTTTTAGGGCCTTCAACACTTAGCCAAGTTATATGGTATTATTTTGGAAAAGAAGTTGAGCATATGGCTTGAAAGTGAAGGTAAGTGGGATAAAGGCCAAGCAGGTTTTAGAAGGCATCACTCAACAACGGACCACCTCGTTATGCCTAGAATCATTATGGAGGAATGCTGGAATGATAAATCTAATCTCTTTTGTTTCTTTCTAGACTTTAGAAATGCTTTCGTTATGGTTCCTAGAAACAATCTATGGAATAGATTAGAAGAGCTAAAGGTTCCTCTTGAGTTCAGAGTTGCCGCTATAAGGTTATACGAGAATGTAACTTCCAAGTTAAATAGCAAGGAGGGGTGGTCGAAAGATATTAAGTGTAATATTCGAGTTAAACAAGGTTGCCCCCTCTCCCTACCTTATTTGGCGTTTACATCAACAAGCTAGAAGGTTGTTTAGAGGAAGCAAGTTGTGCTGACATGATCTTAGCTGGGATAGTCATCAACCTTCTTCTCTACTCTAATGATATTTTTTTTCTCGCAAGGTGCCCATCTGATCTTGATAAGCAACTTAGACTTCTTCAGGATTTCTACTCTAGCATGGGTATGACTGTTAACACTAACAAAACAAAAGTTATGATTATCAAATCGAAGAAGGACACTTATGCTAATTTTATGTATGACAATGGTAACTTGGAGGAAGTGTCTTCTTACAAGTACCTAGGAATTGATACTCATCACAAGCTCAACTGAACTATAGCATTGAGAAAAGGATTAACGTGGGGTGGAAATCTTATTTTGGTCTTGAAAATAATTGTAAAATGACAAATCTCGTAATGTGGGATAGAAAGAAGTTCCTCTTTGAAACTTTAGTCACTCCTGTTATCTTATATGGATGTTAGGTTTGGGGTCGCAACATCTCTAGAAAATCCTGGAGAAAGATTAAGCAAATCCAGAAGCGTTTTATAATGTATAACCTCAAAATTAAAAGCAATACACCTTATCCTATTCTCCTTATAGAAGTGGGTCTTTCCCCTATCAAGAACCTAGCTATGACTAGGCTTCTATTGTATACACACAAACTCAATAACATAGGAGACCATAGACTTCCTAAGCAAATTCCAGCAAAAACCACCTAAGGCTCAAATGAGGTTGGTATAAAGACAACGGGACCTGGTTAAACCGTTGGGAGATCGACGAGAATGTTGCACTGCAAAACATTAATAACATTAAAGATATTGTTATTTCTAAGTTCAAAGAAAAATTGTGGTGTGAGAAAGATTTAGCAGCTAAAAGAAAATTAAGATATTATAAGTAGGTCATCAACCCCACCCTAGAAGATCAAAAGTATCTCTTTGTTTTAACTAGGTCAAAGAAGAAAATTAATATAGCCAAGATTAGAACAAACTCTCATGAGCTCCATAGTGAAACGGGTCGTTGGGCAGTACTTAAAACACTATGGATGGAAAGGATGTGCCATCTCTGTGAGAATATGAACATCGAGGATGAAAATCGCTTCCTCTTAGAGTGCCCTGTGTACAACCACATTAGATCTAAGTTTCATAATCTTTGTTGCAACACTAACCTTCCTAGCCTTTTACGATGTCAAAATTATAGTGAGCTCGGGAGGCTCCTCTCCAAGTTTTTTGAGTATAGGAATAAAATCTTAAATCAAACTAAATAATTCATTTCTTTAGGTCCGATATACCGAAGTTTAGTCTTAGTGGACATTAACTATCATCATCATCATTATTAATTATTAATAATTGTTATTAATTAATAATTTTAAAAATTATTAATAATAGTTAATTAATATAACTTTATTTATTTATTTATATTAAAAACAAAAATTAAAGATAATTATTAAATTCAGTTTTTTATATTAATTAATTGATTAACTGAAAAATATTATATCATAGACTAGAAATATGAACACTAAATTAATATACCACAGAGATTAATATTATAAACTTAAAACCATAAATACTATAAAACCATAAAATTATAAGTCTAATAAAATATATATATAATTAAAAATTAATATTATAAAAATATATAAACATTAAGAGAATATCATAAACATTTAAATAAAAATAATTGAGCATAGTTTACCATTACTGATTTTCACAGCAGCATCTCATTATATTATATAAATATTATTCAAACTTATTTTTCACAATAGCATCTCATTATATTATATAAGTATTATTCAAACTTCTTTTTCAGCTGGCTGAATCCGTTCTCAACCGGATTGGCGGAATCCTTTCTCAGCAGGGATTTCCGCCACTGCTGTGGCTCTTGTTAATATAAAAGTTTGTTGTTTATTTTTTTATTTTCTTAAATAAAGACTTTTGCACCAGCATTTACCTGCGGGAAATTTTATATAGCGCAACTCCTTTCTCAGCAGGGTTGGTGGAATCCTTTCTCAACAGGGACTTCGGCCACTGCTGTGGCTCTTTTTAATATAAAAGTTTATTGTTTTTATTCTATTTTTTTAAATAAAGACTTTTGCACCGCCGGGAGGTGACTCCGAGAAATTTTTAAATATGTACAACAGCCTGCTGTCGCATATGATATAATAGTGCTCTTTTCTACCTAGTTGGCAGACATCTACGTCCACTGCACACCAGGCCTCCCATCCTCTTCTATAAATATCGGGACTGTATTATGTTTTGTGAATGCGTCGTTTAATCCTACTCCACGCCCTCCATTCCCATTCCTAACTTTGCTGCTGCTTCAATTGCAGTTGCAATGGCGCGCATCCATCTCCCGCTTTGCTCCACGTGCAGCCCATCCATTCCCCCTTTGTTGTTTCAATTGCAATTTCAATGGTGGTCATCCATCTTCTGCGCTGCTCAGATCTCGCCCTCGCCAACGAAGGTTTCCGCATATTCCTTGACACCGACCATCTCCAGAGGGGAGAAAACATCTCCGAAGCACGCGATTGAGAATAGTCGCATCCTGATTCCTATATTCTCCACCAATTACGCAGAATCTGCATCGTGCCTCAGAGAAGTCTCGCTCATTGCACGCCAAGTGCAGGATAAGGGAAAGAAGGGGTCGGCCATCGTCCCTCTGTTTTACGACGTGGCTCCTTCTCAAGTTGGGCACCCGGATCAATCTCATGGCAGCCCGTTTGGTGAAGCATTCCAAGAGCATGAGAGCAGTGGTCAATACAGCCCACAAGAAATTGATGAATGGAAATCTTCACTGTGTACAATCTCTCGTCTCTCTGGTTGGTCGCTCCAAGAGACACTAATGGGTGGGTGACCTATTATTGTTTCCTCTTCTGCTCTATTCTTATTCCTTTTTAGGTTTACAGGGGTCAACTCTTAGTACCATTTAGTTGTTTGCTTCTGCATCAGCTCTAAATATGAATCAACTCTCTGCAGATATGAAACAGCGATGGTGAAACTAGTAGTTGAATACCTGGCCAAAACAGTAGTGTAAGAGACAGAATACCAGACCCCCTAAGTGGATTGTAAATTTTGAGGATATTTTAAAAAAGATTTCGGCTACTATGCATCGACATAAAATTTACATGTCGGTTCGGCGCGAGGAAGACGAAGCATCTGAGAAAGAAACCTTTTTTGTATGGTCTCGGCTATGTAAATAAACGCGAACACCTTGTTTTTGTCTTTAATTTCCTTTGCTCAGGTATGTAAATAACGCTTCGCCATGAATGTACCGTTTCGTTAAATAAAGAAAAATATTTTCATTACTTTAATATCTCTTGTCATTAGTTTTTTTTTGTTTGAGGATGAGATTCGAATCAGCAATTTTTAATCATATTCAACGCTAAAATTAAATCTAAAAAATTTAATGTAATAATATGTAACAGATATTGCTTTGGAAGTGTTTAGAGGAGCTAGTTAAGGGAATATTATTAAGGTAATTTAAGTGATTGAAACATGTTTTTACTATGAATTAAATTTGAACGAAAGGGTTATATTTTAATTTAAAGGGTTAATTTATTTTGATTTCTAATTTTGATAAGTTAAAATATTTTTTTTTATTATAGAAAAATAAAATAAATTTTAAAACCTTTTATGATGTATGGTATGTATTTTAAATAATAATAAAATAAAATGAGTTCATGAATATTGTTTAAAATTTTTTATTAATTTTAATAAAATTAAATATTTGGTAGATAAAATTATATATATATATAATAATTGACATTGAAGAGAATGATAACAAGTTAATAATTATTTATTTAATATTGAATGATGACAATTTTATTATAATGCGCACATTATAGTACACATGTCATGTCATGTCATAGAGTATAGATTGATATAATGAGAGTTGTAACAAATTGTACACATGATATTTTTAACATTTTTTTTTCGAATCTAAATTTTAAAATTTTGTTTTTGTGAATTAAAAAATGAAACCCATAAAATTTGTCTATCCAATACTTTACACCAATGAAAAAATGGAATTTTTGAAATTAATTACAAATCATTTGTGTTTATGGTACATAGTAATTAATATATAATGTTATTTTTCAAATTATTTATATTTATTGGACATAGTAATTAGTGATATAGTGCACAGTAATTAATAATATAGTACACAAAAGTTAATTCTTGTCATCATTACACAATAAGAGGGCAGACATTTTAACCAATCACATTTGAGATAAATAAAAATAAATTTTATTTCAAAATAATAAATTTAATTTCATAATGTTAAACTTTGGATAAAATTTAAATTTTTTTTAGTCAAAGAAAAACTAATAGCAAGTCAATAAAAAATTGAATACATTATATCCTGCAAGTGGTATGTAAAATAATACTATAGAGGGCTAATGTGTAAGGACACGCAGGGTACATGCCTGATTCCTCCCAAACTAATTGTAAATGGAGTTAATTGATACTACTTATGCATGACACACAGTTTCTCAAGAAACTATTGTTGTGGGAAAGGGGATTCGGCTCCCTTTCTACTCTGTTTTATTTCAGGCATAGGAATCCATGAAGGATTATATAAGTTCATTAAATCCATAGATTCCTGCCTCTGATTCTGTCTTCGAGTTGAAAAACAAATGGAAAAAGGTTTGTAAAAGATTCGTTTCAAGGATGACAAGAAATAGTTGTGCAAAGATTGATTGTGACCTTTCTTTCAAAGCATTATTTTTAAAGGTAAACACCCTAAATTCTTTATTGTTATTATCCCATGTGGTGATAATACACCCCTTTTTTTCAGTGTAGTCCATGGCAGCATGGTTTTCCTCGTATTATTGCCCAAGTCCATCACCTTTCTTTGATGATGTTAACCAGAAGGTTTTTGGTGACTTTTAATGGGGACCGATGTTGTTATTTTTTGTGATAAAGTTAGCAAAATATGTCTGTTTTACTAGATTTTGTATAAATTAGCCATTATTTCCAGTTGAGACTCCAATACATCAGTTAGGAGAAATTCTCAAGGTAAAAAGTATCGGGGTTTAATGGTAGAGTCGTACATGACGGAAAATTGGACATTATTGAGGCTTAAACAATGTTTTTGTGTTTTTATAGTTGTAAATCCTTGGAACTCCAACTCATGATGATGTCAAATGTATGAATGCTAATTATAATTAGCTTGGGTTTCCACAGATTAAGGCTCACCCTTGGCACAAGGTTCATTCACTTGTCTTAATTTTCATTAATTATTTGATAACTTCCTTTTCTCAGTAAGTTTACAAATTGACAGACTTGTTCTCAGATTTTCCACTTCCGCACACCTCCAAAAGTTGTAGATTTAGTTTACTTCTGTGTGGATTTCATTGAAGTTTGCCCCTTTATTGAAGGGGGTGATTTGTTATCCCTCAATTGAAATTAGTTTGCATATGCATGGATTCCATTTTCCTTTTATTGAAGTGGGTGTAGTTTGTTTTCTCTCAATTGGAATTGGTTTGGATTTCATTGAAGTTTTCCCCTTTATCGATGGGGTGATCTGTTATCCCTCAATTGAAATTGGTTTACATATCCATGGTTTCCTTTGAAATTTTCCCCTTTATTGAAAGGGGTGCCTTTTGTTTTTCCTGCATTGAATTGGGTTTATATATGTTTGGAGTACACTCTAAGATTGATTTTGATTTTTGTTTATTAAATTGATGCAATAGGTTTCATATCATCGTGTATCGTTCAGGATGCCCTCTACACTACTTCATGAATTAAGGCCAGAAGTCCAAAAGTTAGGACCGTAGAGTCAGAAAATTCTTTCATGCTTTAGGGTTCTATCTCCCCTAGACTAGTCTTGCTTATGGAAGACACATAAACTAACAAAGTAAGTCAGATAAAGACTGAATCCATTAATTGGATTTTAGAGAGTACATTTTTCCATGTAAGGTTAAGTTTCATAAGGTTTGGTATTAATATATCAATCATTCTTTTTCTCTCAATAAATGACATATTATATCGAGGAAGGTGCTTCAAACCCTAAACATTCAGTGTGAAGAAGCTGAGAATGGAGAGGTAGCAGTGCATTACTTCACTAAGAAAGAATATATGATCTCGTGTTCATGGACAAAGAAATTCCTGTCATGGATGGACATGAGGTAGATAAATTTTCATCCCTTGTTTTGTAGTTTTGTTTCATTTCCCCTGCTTGCCTGTGCTCTGAATTTATCATTCCAATCATCTCAATTGTTTTCATTATTGGTTCCCTATCTCACTCATTCTTACCCACTGAAATGACTACTTTTATGCTAGGCAACAAGACAACTGAGATCTGTGGGAGTCAAGACACCCACTATTGCATTTATAGGAAATATGTTGCAATTTAACAAAGACCTCTTTTTTTAGGCTGGTGTAGATGATTTTCAAATGAAGATATGTATTACATGTCCAACATATTCTTCATGGTTGATTTTTCTAAAAACATGCATGATCTTTGTTGTCAATGCAACCAATTTCAGATTTATGTTTGGCATCTATATCTTTTTTTCCTTCAAACAGTAAACCTTCAGTGTTGATTGTTAATATATAGTGTCGGGACATCTATCTTCATTGAGCCCGTGTAAAGAACATTTTTTGAAATGTACTTAAGTGAATATGGATCATAGTTTTTGCAATGTCAGTGAACTCATTGTACTACATCTTTATCTCCTTGTGCATTAGTACCTTGTGATATGGATGTAATCATGTTCATGTGATTTATAATTTTATAAATGAATGCATAAACCTTTGCAACATTGGGCTTAATTGAATTATTAAGATGACTAGGAAATTTTTCGAAGAAAGTTGAAGCAATGTAACGAGTGCAACAACCTATTGAGTGATTCTTCAACCTAAAGTGTTAATGCCAATTGCTTTTTAACGTACTTAAGATGGTTTAGGTATCCACTCAAGTTTTAGATTAGACTTTACACCTCAAATGAAATATCGTATTCTTGTCTATATATTGATATTTTGTAGGAAATTTTATTTTAAAATCTTGTGGAGATCATTTAATTTAGTAAATTATCAACTATGTTGAAAAAATGTATTTTTTTTATAGTTTATTATTTAGCAAATTAAGAATTATATTAACAAAATGTATATTTCTTAATAGCTTCACTGTAGTTTGTTTTTTATATCCACATAAATATGGAGATCCCTTTATAAAAGTATTAACTTGCTTATATGAAATTCAATGTAGTACCTTGTTTATATGAAATTGAAAGAAGTAGTTATGATTGTTATCGAAGTACTTGACATAGAAAATATTTGAGCTCAATTACATGCAAACATTAAGCATGGAACTTCACATTTGGTGTGATTGTCTCACTACTACTAAATTATTTTGAGGGACAACAATCCTTTCCATCATTTGAGGATGGAATATGTAATTGTGGGGATTATTGGTGATATTAATTTAGACAACTATTAACATTCTGGATTTGAGACCTCTGTGGTACAATATTTTTGATTCAGACATCGGAGATTCCACAGTAATAAGATTTTTCTGCCTAATCTCCGATGTCTGAATCAAAACTATTAACATCACAATATGATTGTGTTTTAACATATTGTTTTGGTTTTTGATACTAGGTAGTAAAGTGTAAATAGAAAAAAAATGTTACAATTAATCATTGCATAAAGCCTAGATACCCATTTGTGTTACTGGCCAAAGCATAGGACATGGCATTCTACCTTTTAGTCACAGAGAAAGGGTGTTTCAACTTTCAATGAACATAGCTTAAGATCAACTTGAGACAGCGAAATGAGATTTAAACACTTGAGTTGAGTGACAACTTCAAGTGTTGAAGGCAAATTTATTGGATGTTGACCGTTTGATGCTTTGATCAGATTTTAGGAGGTTGATCGACACATTGAGAATGGGCCTTTTTGGTTCCATGAGGACTGAGTTTGATTGTCTGAAAGGATTCGATGAAGTAGAGTATTGATCAAGGGTTGTTGATGATCTGAGTATGAATTATTTAATGTGGGTATCTCGTCATGTTTCCTTGAGTGCTAACCCTTTCAATTCGATGGTTAAGTAACTCAAGTAGACATTCCACTTCAGGAGCATAGACAAACAATATTCAAGTTCCCATTTATTTATAATTTCAGTATTGAGGATAAAAGGATGGATATTTTTGTAGGACCATATATAAAGCATGGACCTTATAACTTTTATATGATAAGAATGGGAGCAAGAGAACCATATGCTAAATTTGACTTCCTTTTCATGGGTGAAGTAAGATACAAATACGTTAGTGCATTTGGAAGATCGGGTTTGCGGGGAGGCAGAAAGGCTGATTTATATTTTGTATCTTGATCTGCATTGTTTTTCCATAGCATAAAATAAAATAACTATTTTCACTAGTTGCATACAGGTGGCATGGAAACAACTATGCAACCTTCTAACTCACATCTCTCAAACTCACCAATGGAAATGTTGAGGTTGTTGTGGTAGTTGAAGTTTAAATTGAAGCTTAAATCCTGAATTGGCTAGTACTTTTTACCGACCGTTTTGAACAATACATTATTTATTTCATTAAATGAATACACCATCTAAAAAATACATTATTATAAATATTAATATTATTATGCATATGCTTGATGATCTGTAACTAGCCTATGGCCAATATGATTCACTAATATTGAGTCTCATAAAAACAAAATTGTCACTTACTGTCTGTATTTTGTGTTTCTGATGTGTAATTAGTTATGAATATGATTTAATATCTCAATGCTACTGTGTGTCAAACAAAAAATACAGTGCAAGAAAAACAACAATAACACAAAACAAAAACACAAATTTACCCTTCAAACCAAATGTTAAAAAACCACCAACAATAAAAGGGTTGCTCAGCTCTTCATGAATTCAGAAAATGCAGACTACATGATTTGTCTATAGCTACTCCTGAGTGGGAACTTCAACAACTACGTGGTGATGATCTTTTTCATTATGCTAGTGAAACTCCCGTCCTTTTGGATCAATCGATCTAAGTTTGGTTCATCATGTCCAAAACAATAAATTGGGTGAATGAGCTAAGGACCTTGATGCCATGTCCTAAGTAGGTACATAGATCTTTTTGTGAAAGACATGAAATGAATGCCGCAATAAACTTTGTGACTAATCTCTCTATTTACAATTCCATTTCAGTTTTCAAGGAATGCTCTTTTATAGCATTCGAGTTGTTCATGGTTACTAGCTTACAACTCTTCTCCATTTTGCATCTCCTGGCAAATGTGGAAGCATTCCCTAGTCTTTCCTTGTCCCCAAAACTCGCAGAGTTACTCTTAATCTTTCTTTCTTACGAAGAGTCTATTTGTTGTTATGGTAGGAATGAGCTTGGTCCTGAGGGTAATGTTGGTTGGAGTTATGGTTTGTATGTGTACATGGGATTTCTTTTGGGTGGTTTGGAAGCACGTTAGGACATGTTCATGGTGTCAAGATATGGAGTAGAGTCGAACCTGGGAAAAGGACATAGATGAGAGGGATTAGAAGGCCTAGTGCCCCACAAAATTATTGAACGTTGTATTAAATAGTATTAGAGGTAATTTTATTTTTGTGCTCTTAATTGTTTTTTAGCACACTAAAATTGGTTTTGTTGATTACCTTTTATTGAAGTGGGTGTAGTTTGTTTTCCCTCTATTGGAATTGGTTTACATCTATGTGTTTTTCATTGAAATTTGCCCCTTTATTGAAGGGGGTGATTTGTTATCCCTTAATTGAAATTGGTTTACATATGTGTGGATTCCATTTTCCTTTAGTTGAAGTGGGTGTAGTTTGTTTTCCATCAATTGGAATTGGTTTACATCTATGTGGATTTCTTTGAAATTTTCCCCTTTATTGAAGGGGGTGATTTGTTATCCCTCAATTGAAATTGGTTTACATATGCGTGGATTCCATTGAACTTTTCCTCTTTATTGAAAGGGGTGTCTTTTGTTTTTCTTGAATTGAATTGGCTTTACATATGTTTGGATTAGACTCTAAGATTGATTTCAATTTTTGTTTATTAAATTGATGTAACAGGTTCCATATCAGCATGTATAATTTAGGATTCCCTCCACATTTCTTCATGGATTGACGCCAGAAGTCTAAAAGTTAGGACTGTAATGTCATAATTTTTTTCATGCCTCCAGATTCTAGCTCCCCGAGACTAGTCTTGCTTGTGGAAGACATAGAAATTAACATAATAACTCAAATCAAGACTGAATCTATCAAAAAAAATTAGAGAGTACATTTTCCCACGTAATTTTAATTTTCATAGGGTCTGGTATGAATATATCAACCATTCCTTTTCTCTCAATCAATGGTAGATTATATTGAGGAAGGTGCTTCAAACCCTAAACCTTCAATGTGAAGAAGCTGAGAATGTAAAGGTAGTAGGGGATTACTTCAAGTTTGGAACAATATATGATCTCCTGTTCATGGACAAAGAAATTCCTGTCATGGATGGACATGAGGTAGATAAATTTTCATCCCTTGTTTTTGAAATACCTTGCAATCTCACAAAGATATCTTTTTGGAGGCTGGTGTGGATGATTTTCAAATGAAGATATGTACTACCTGTCCAGCATATCTGAATGGAAAATTGTTTCCTACATGCACCCAGATATGAAGAAAAAATTAGAAAAGCAGAAAACTGAAATTCTGACATACGGAGACGCACAAACAAGCAATTACATTTGAAGAGGCAATTATTTCAAATGCTAATGGCAACCAAAAGCTTGATAATAATAAAAAAGGATTTTGAATGCCTAGTTATATCAAGGGTGAGAAAAACAAGCTTCTATTTAGGATGCCTAAAGAGAAAAAATGCAGTGGTGAGACATTAAAGACTATGAATGGAAAAATGTTCCATGCATGCAGCCAAAGACTAAGAGTAGATTAGAAAATTTCAAGCTTGAACTTCAACATACATTGGAGATGTATACCGAAGAGTTGGGAATTAGTATTTCATATAAATGACCATTGGATGAACAAGATATAACTTCTGAAGCTTGTAGGGACACTATGAGGTTTTGTTTGTTTGGGCTTATTTCCATGGTTGTAGCCCACTATCTGTTTTTGGGAGCTTTGGAGGTCAAGCAAAGAGGAGATGAAAAGAGTCTGTGTGTTGTTATGGTAGGATCGAGATTGGTCCTGAGGGTAATGGAGGTTGGAGTTTTGGTTTGTTTGTGTACATGGGTTTTCTTTTAGGTGGTTTGGAAGCACATGAGGACATGTTCATGGTGTCAGGATATGGAGCATAGTTGAACCCGTGCAGAGCAACCATACCAGAGGGCTCAGAATGTCTAGTTCCCCAAACAATTATTGAATGTTGTATTAAATAGTATCACACATAATTTTATTTTTGTCCTCTCAATTGTTTGAGTGCAATGAAATTGGTTTTGTTGATTACCTTTTACTGAAGTGGTTGTAGTTTTTTTTCCCTCAATTGGAATTGGTTTACATCTGTGTGGATTTATTAGAAATTTTCCCCTTTATTGAAAGGGGTGATTTGTTATCCCTCAATTGAAATCAATTTACATATGCATGTATTCCTTTTTCCTTTTATTGAAGTGGGTGTAGTTCGTTTTCTCTCAATTGGAATTGGTTTACATCTGTGTGGATTTCATTGAAATTTTCCCCTTTATTGAAGGGGGTGATTTTTTATCCCTCAATTGAAAGTGGTTTACATATGCGTGGATTCCATTGAAAATTTCCCCTTTCATTAAAGGGGTTTCTTTTTCTTTTCCAGAATTGAATTGGGTTTACATATGTTTGGATTACACTCTGTGATTGATTTTGATTTTTGTTTATTAAATTGATACAACAGGTTTCATATTAGCATGTAACATTCAAGATGCCCTCCACACTGCTTCATGGATTGAGGTTACAAGTCCCAAAGTGAGGATTGTAAAGTCAAAAAAGTATTTCATGCGTCAGGATTCTAGCTCCCCAAAACTAGTCTTGCTTGTGGACGACAGATAAATTAACAGAGTAATTCATATTAGGACTAAATCTATTAATTGGTTTTTAGCAATTACATTTTTCAATGTAAGGTTAAGTTTCATAGGGTCTGGTATTAATATATTGATCATTCTTTTCTTGCAATCAATGATAGATTATATTGAGGAAGGTGCTTCAAACCCTAAACCTTCAGTGTGAAGAAACTGATAATGGACAGGTAACAATGGATTACTTCAAGCAGGGAAGAATATATGATCTCGTGTTCATGGACAAAGAAATTCCTGCCACAGATGGACATGAGGTAGATAAATTTTTATCCCTTATTTTTGTAGTTTTGTTTCATTTCCCATGCTTGCATATGCTCTGAATCTATCATTCCAATCATCTCATTTTTTTCATTATGGGTTCCCTATCTGACTCATTCTTACCCACTAAAATGACTAATTTTATGCTAGGCAACAAGACAATTGAGATCCATGGGAGTCAAGACACCCATTGTTGCACTTACTGGAAATGCCTTGCAATCTAACAAAGACCTATTTTTTGAGGCGGGCGTGGATGATTCTCAAATGAAGGTATGCACTATTTGTCCAACATATTCTTCAGGTTTGATTTTTCTGGAAACATGCATGATAATTGTTGTCAATGCAACCAATTTCTGATATATGTTTGGCATCCATATCTTTTCCCCAATTGCAACCTTTGCCAAGTGAAACTTTTGCAATTAGTAGTTCGATACGGTGTTAAGAATTGTGGTGACAATATGAAGGGTTGAAAGGATTTTAGGGCTCCATGCTCCACTATTTTTATTATGGGTTCCTTGCCTCACTCATTGTTACCCACTGAAATGACTTCTTTTATGCCAAGAAACTAGACAACTGAGATCCATGGGAGTCAAGACAACCATTGTTGCAGTTATTGGAAATATCTTGCAATTTGACAGAGACCTATTTTTTGAGGGTTGGGTGGATGATTTTTGAATGAAGGTATGCACTACCTATCCAAAATATTCTTTAGGGGTTATTTTTCTGAAAATATGCACGATCTTTGCTGTCAATGCAACCGATTTCTGATTTATGTTTGGCATCTATATGTTTTTTTCCTTCAAGCACTAAACCATTAGTGTTGATTGTTAATATATAGTGTTGCGACATTTATCTTCATTGCAACTGTGTAAATAACATTTTTTGAAATGTACATAAGTGAATATGGATCATAGTTTTTGCAATGTCAGTGAACTCATTGTACTACATCTTTATCCCCTTCTGCATTAGTAGCTTGTGATATGGATGTAATCATGTTCACATGATTGATAATTTTGCAAGACAAATGCATAAACCTTTGCAACACTAGAATTAATTGAATTATTAAGATGAATGCGAACTTTTTTCAGACAAAGTTGCAAGCAATGTAACGAGTGCAACAACCTATTGAGTGATTCTTCAACCTATAGTGTTAGTGCTAATTGAGTTTTAAGGTACTTAATATGGTTTAGGTATCCACTCAAGCTTTAGATGAGACTTTCGTAAGTAGTTTAAATAATTTTCACCTCAAATGAAATACTGTGTTCTTATCTTTGGATTGATATTTTTAATGAAATTTTAGAAATCTTATGGAGATCATTTCATTTAGTAAATTATCAACTATGTTGACAAAATGTAATTTTTTGATAGTTTATAATTTAGAAGGGAATTAAATTGACAAAATTTATATTTCTTGATAGCTCCACTGAAGTTTGTTTTCGATATCCACATGAATATGGAGATCCCTTTATAATGGTAACTCGCTTATATGAAAGTCAATCTAGTACCTTGTTTATATGAAATTGAAAGAAATAATTCTGATTTTTATTGAAGTACTTGACATAGAAAATCTTTGAGCTCAATTACATGCAAACATTAAGCATGGAACTTCACATTTGGTGTGATTGTCTCACTACTACTAAATTATTTTGAGGAAGAATAGTCCTTTCCATCATTTGAGGATGGAATATGTAATTGTGGGGATTATTGGTGATAATAATTTAGACAACTACTAACATCGAAATATGATTGTGCTTTAACATATTGTTTTGGTTTTTGATACTAGGTATTAAAGTGTACAAACAAAAATAATGTTACAATTGATCATTGTATAAATCCTAGATGCCCATTTGTGTTACTAGCCAAAGCATAGGAGATGACATTCTTCCTTTTAGTCAGAGAGAAAGTTTGTTTCAACTTTCCATGAACATAGCTTAAGATCAACTTGAGACACTGAAATGATATTTAAACACTTCAATTGAGAAAAAACTTGAAGTATTGGAGTCAACTTTATTACATGTTGACCGTTTGATGCTTTGATCAAATTTTAGGAGGTTTATGAACAGATATAACATTGGCCTTTTTTGCTCCATTATCACTGATTTTGAATGTGTGAAAAGATTGGATGAAGTAGAGTATTGATCAAGGGTCATTGATCCGAGTATGATTTATTCCATGTGGGTATCTTGTCATGTTTCCTGGAGTGCTAACCCTTTCAGTTTGGTGGTTAAGTAACTCAAGTAGACATTCCACTTTAGGAGCATGGACAAACAATATTCAAGTTCCCATTGATTTATAGTTTCAATAATAAGGATAAAAGGATGCATATTTTTGTAAGACAATGTATAAAGTAGGGGCCTTATACCTTTTCTCTGATAAGAATGGGAGTAAGAGAACCATATGCTAAATATGACTGCATTTTCATGGGTGAAGTAAGATACAAATAAGTTAGTGCATTTGGAAGAGCGGGTGTAGGGGGAGATAGAAAGGCTGATTTATATTTTGTATCTTGATCTGCATTGTTTTTCCATAGCATAAAATAAAATAACTATTTTCACCAGTTTCATACAGGTGGCATGAAAACAACTATGCAGCCTTCTAACTCACATCTCTCAAACTCACCCAATGAATTGTTGAGACTTGTGTGGCAATTGAAGCTTAAATTGAAACTTAAATCCTTAATTAGCTAGTAATTTTTACCGACCATTTTGAACAGTGCAGTATTTATTTCATTAAATGAATACACCATCTAAAAAATACATTATTATAAAGATTAATAGTATTATATGTTTAAATTGGAAACTAGTGCCAAAATCCATATGGATCACCTTATTTATAATAGTTGATATTTTGCATGGATTCCTCTCTCTAAGAGGTGTAGGATTGATCTAAAGATCATCTGATTTCAACATGTACAAATGAAGTTATGATTTTATTTTTATATGGTCAATTTTTCAAGGTCAGTCTCTTTTATATGTCGGGTCACCTAATCCAGTAGTGACATCTCTTGACCCCCATCGATTGGTATATATAGAGGTGATTTCTAGCTCATTTGAATCATCTAATCAAGCCATATGACTTTGAAATTTTTGGTGGAGAAATGCCAGCCTAAGTCGTAGCAATGAGAAGCCTAAGGACAATGCGAAAGAAGGGTAAAGGGTTAGCATACTTCTATGATTGGGTTGTAGGAGTTGCAAGGATAGAGTGGCACATTTGAATGGTTAGTTTTGATTTTTTTAAGGGTTGTTCTTTTTCTGGGTTTGCTAGACAGAATTGGAGCCAAGCCATCGTAAGAAGAAGACCTAAAAGATAGCCCTTGGTGCAGCTTAAGGGACAATGCGGCTTCTTTGTTTGTTGTAGATGACAGCGTGGAAGAGAAAGGACTATCTTAAGGTGTAAACAATACTATCTTAAGTGTGTATTAGGGCCATCATGAATTATTGTTTAGGCCAAGAAAAATGGAGGAAGAAACACAGTTGTTGAGGGCACCTATGTGGGTCTGTGTGGAGACAAAGCTACAACAAGTTGTTGAGCTAGGTCGCTGGTCATAGCCAACAACTTGAGTTTGTTATAGGTGTTGCATTGAGGGTTATATATAAAACAAGGAGAAGCATGGTGATTCTTATGACACAATGAAGGAAGGAGGGTCTTGTGGAAGGAAAAACACAATCCTTTAGGTGGTTGTTGGATCAATTTTGAGGGTTGACTTATTTATGATAAGTATGCCCTAACTAGTATTTAGAATTGCAACCCTTGGTGCCAGATTTGCAATGGCATTCTGGCATATTCATGGTTAAGATCTTTGATGTCATATATCCTATTTTGGAAATTCAATATTGACTTCAAATCATTGTACTCTATCTCTGTCTCTATCTCTCTGCTGAACTATTCAAGAATATATATAAGAAGAATTGATCAAGGGTTTACCCATATTGGGGTTTGTCCATGGCTGGTGCCACATTTTGTGTCATCTTTTCTTGGCTTGTCCTCTACTCTTTATGTTTATGTTATATCTTCATTTTACTATCATGTTGATGTGATTTCTAATCTGGATATGCATATTGGCCTCATAGAGAACTTGAAGTAAAATTTATCTGAAGCATAGAACATACCATTGTTTCCTAAATTTAACATGGTATTAGAGTATGTTAGGAAAACGCCCAAACAAGAGTGAGAGAAAGAAATCTCTAAGAGTTTGTTGAAAATCCTGCTTGACTCTTGCCAGTCTAAAGTATATTCAAGCATGATATGGGCTGGAATATTGAAAATAAAAATCAATACATTACAGTGATATGTCTTGATGAACATCTGAAAAATGTTTCATAAGGCTGGATACTGTAGCTACAAACATTACAAGGAATCAATACCATTTGTTGAGATATAACCTACACATGCTAATGCCAAGAATCATACCTTGTGGAAACAAGTTAGGTAGACATGACAAGATATTGAATTCCTCTTCAAGGTTGAAGTGTTGAAAGCTAAACTATAGAACTTGATGAAGTATATACTACTTGTGTTGAGGGGATCAAATCATGTTTAATCAAGGAAAATTCAGCCCTATTCAAAGGAATCCAAATATAATTTATCAACCCTCTCTTATTGCAGTTATTGGCATGTAATCTGATCTTTGCATCAAAGACACAGTGAGGAAAAAATTTCTGAAAGCTCACATCCTCAAAGATATTATGTCACAAAATGATGATCACAGAAGTACAAACCTCTGGACACTTGCATGTCATAAAGAGAAATGATGCCACAAAGCTCCGATATGTATATTTCATTATTGAACAAGTGAATATATCAATGTTTTTTTATGACAAGACTGATCTCCAATGATGGAAGGCATTTAAGGCCTTCCTATTCGACCATACTCTAGAAGAAAGGAAAATGGTCCATATTCAACCCATAAAGGACAACCTTCAAACGAATTAAAATTTTGATTTTACTCCTGCATAAATACTCGGTCCGAAGTTGACTTTGAGGACACTTTGAGCATGAAATTGCACCTAAACTTTTACTCATTCATGAGCATGAGGCCCAAGCTTCTCGAAGCAGTCTAGCTCTTACATTTCGAGTTCATTTCATCTCATAAGAACTAAACTTGAGTGTTTGTTGTAAAGAAAGAGGAACTGAGACTCCAGTAAGGTCATCACCTTGATCTCAATATCGTTTCATAACATAAAAGGATTAAACATCTACTCATATCATGTGCATTTGGAATCAGTATGAGCTCCTGGGTGATGAAATCCGTAAGGTGTACATTCTTCTGATACATGGATTCATAGCCTGAATCACTTATGTCAGTCAAGTTGACCTGTGAAATGTTATTTAATTACAGTGGCAATATTTTTATTCATCAGTAAAATTTTGATCACATTGAAGAGGAGGAGATCTACAAGCCTCAAGCAGTTCGGATCCTCCATTGGATTATGAAATAAATCAAGGTGTCTTGCACTGGGTCACTGATTCTAGGCTCGAGCAAGTATTCAAATTCCCTCTTTATTTCATGTCAAGCACATGAACCTAGAGGGGAGAAGTCAGGTTCACTTCATTAGTTTAAAGTACTTTTCTTTTGATATTCAAAGTACTTAAATACATTAGCAATACTTCAATGTCAAGCATGGAAGGTCATCATTGATAGAAGATTTGGCAATGGATATTGTTCACAATCGAAGTTGTGAACAAGATGTGTAAGTTCGAGATAGTCTGATGAACTTAAGGAAAGATCAAAATATTTGTCTTACACTAACAACTTCTGATGAATTACAAAATTAGTTGTGTTACAAGTTTTGGGAGGAATACAACATAACAGAATATCCTAGTTAGGAATGGGTTCATTTCAACAGATGATTTGAAACTAGATATAATTGATATAGCAACATTGTTTATTCCTCATGCAGTAGTTGATGTTATACTTCCTAAATTCAAAGGAAGATGATGAAATTCTGAAGTCACTTATCATGGTCATAATGATACAAATGGCTAGATGAGAAAATCATCCTTATTGAGTCGTTTCATGCAGATGGCAAAAATCATTTAGCAAGCTCATCATTGAAAGATAAATAACCATATGACGTATGGCTTCAGAGGGAGCCATAGAGTATTTCAAGAAAGATAACCATGTCAAAGGGTGTTGATTCATGATAGCTAATTATAATATGATATCTGATGACTCTAAAAATGATACCCTTCTTACTTGAGAGGCGGCATGATTGGCTAACCCTGATGTATAGACTAAAGGATAAATAGCAGGGTGTAGATCACTTGATGGATGTACTCTGATCAAGCATGTTTTTCCAATGTTTAAATGGAGCCATGATGTTTATTGAGATCCTCTCATGTAAGAGGGAATTGGCTTCTGAATTTGAGATAAAGGACCTAGGCACTACTTCCTAGCATTAGAGGTTTGGAAAAATCCAAGAGAACTTTTCCTATCTCAAGGAAAATATGTTATATTGGAAAGATCTGGACTGCAAGCCTAAGACTACCCCGATTGAATTTAACTTTAAAAGGTTATGTGGTAGTGTTGTCGGACCTGAACTGGTAAAATGATTTTGAGTATCGTCAACTCATAGCAGCAGTGATGTTCTTAGTGAACGCACGTTCGAACATATGTTTTGCAGTTAACACATTGAGCCCATATATTGTTGAGCCTCATCATATATAGTGGATTGGTGCCAATAATCTTCTGAGATATCTTCACGGTACAATCACTCATTGACTGATATACACTACCAGAAATGTGAGGTTGCACGGTTATTCTGATGCTAATTGGGCTAATAGTATGGTGGATCACAATAGCACTTTTGAATGTTGTTTCTCTTTGGATTCTGCTTTGATATCCTAAATGAGCAGGAAGCAGAAGTCAGTTGCCTTGAGCATTGCTGAAGCCGAATACATAGCTGTGAGTATGGCCTCCGGTGAAGCTGTCTGGTTGAGGAAGCTCTTTAGTGAGTTGTTTGGACATGTGTTTGATACCACTGTGATTCTCTGTGACAACCAGAGTGGGATCCAATTATCAGAGAACCCCATATTTCATGGTCGCTCCAAGCATATATTTATCAAGTACCATTTTATCTGGTATATGGTACAACAAGGAGCAATAAGGCTCCATCACCCTGAGTCTAATGAGTAGGTCACTATTATTCTAATGAATCCACTTGGGAAGGTTAGTTCTTGATCCTCTAAGAATGACATGGATTCATGGAGGGACCCTCTTATGAGTGTCCCATATGATATGGATATTGAGCTCTGGGAGCTCTAAGGGGCTTCAGATACTTCTTGGAGCAATGAGAAACCATAGGGTGAGTGGTTCAGCCTTCCCCTAGTGTTTTGTTGTGTATAGGGTGAGTGGTTTAGCCTTCCCATAGTGGTTTTTTATGTACAGGGTGAGTCATTCAACCTTCCCCTATGATACCCCTTGGCGACATGTAGGCAGGATGAGTGGTTCATCCTTCTCCTGCTGAGACATCCTACCCATGCAGTCCGGGAATCATGGGAAGTTCCTCTCATTTGGCCAATGAGTAGGGAAATGAGGATAACAACCATAATATTACCGATGGAAGCATCGTGTACTACTATACTCCTTTTGCTCTGATGACCTATATTGATCTAGGATCAATTGGAACTAACTTTGGGCCAGTAAGTGTGGTATGACACAATGTATTTTATTGGAACTTCCTTCAAGTCAGTAAGAGTAGTATGACACACTCTCTTTTAACTGGAACTGACTTCAGGTCAGTAAGAGTGGTATGACACACCCTCTTTTATTGGAACTAACTTTGGGTCAATAAGAGTGGTATGACACACTCTCTTTTATATGGAACTGACTTCAGGTCAGTAAGAGTGGTATGACACACTCTCTTTTATCTGGGATTGACATTGGGTTACTACAGAATAGTATGATACATTCTCGACCACTTCTTCTTCTTCATAGTTTAGCAAAGCACAATAGGGCAGTGTAGCACAGTGCATTGATGGCAGAGATAATACCAAATGGCACATGGATTAGCCGATGGAGTTCTCCCTAGTTGGGAGGGAGCGTTAAAATTGGAAACTAGGGCCAAAATCCATATGGGTCATCTTATTTATAATAGCTAATATTTTTCTTAGATTCCTCTCTCTGAGAGGCGTAGGATTGATCTAAAGATCATCCGATCCTGGCATGTACAAATGAAGTTATGAATTTATTTTGATATGGTTAAATTTTCAGGATCGACCTCTTCTATATGTCGACTGACCTAATCCAACAGTCACATCTCTTGACCCCCATCGATTGGTATATATAGAGGTGATTTCTCCCTCATTTGAATCATCCAATAAGGCCATATACCTCTAAAATTTTTGGTCAAGAATTGTGAGTCTAAGCTGTAGCAAGGAGAAGCCTAAGGACAACGTGGAATAAGGAAAAAAGGTCAGTGTACTTTTGTGATTTGGTTGCAGGAGCTGTAAGGATAAAGTGACACATTTAAAGGGTTATTTTTTCTTGTGTTAAGGGTTGTTATTTGGCTAGGTTTTTTGGAAAAAATTGGAGCTAAACCGTAGTAAGAAGAAGACCTAAAAGATATCCCTCGCTGCAGCCTAAGGGACAACATGGTTTCTTTGTTTCCTGTAGATGACAGCATGGAAGTCAAAGTACTATCTTAAAGTGTAACCAGGATTGACTTAAGTTCATATTAGGGCCATCATGAATTATTCTCTAGGCCAAGAAAAATGGAGGAACAAATGAATTTTTTGAGGGCACCTGTATGGGTCTGTTGTGGATACAAAAGCTACAACAAGTCACTGAGCGAGGCTGTAGGCCATAGCCAACAAATTGAGGTTGTTCTAGGTGTTTTGTTGAGGGCTATATAGCTAGCAAGGAGAAGCCTGGTGATTCCTATAATATAGCAAAGGAACGAGGTTCTTGTGGAAGGAAAGACACAGTCCTTTAGGTGGATATTGGATTAGGTTTTAGGGCTGAGTTATTTCTGATAAGAACTCCCTAACCAATATTCAGAATTGCAACCCTTGGTGCCAAATTTGCAATTTCATTGTGTCATATTCATGGTTAAGATCTTTGATGTCATATCTCCTATTTCGTAAAGTCGGTATTGAATTCAAATCATTGTACTCTATCTCTCTCTCTTTGCTGAACTATTGAAGAACATATATAAGAAGAATTGATTAAGGGTTTCCGCACATTGGGGTTTGTCCCTGGCTGGTGCCACATATTGTGTCTTCTTATCTTGGCTTGTCCTTTACTGTTTTTGTTTATGTTCTATCTGCATTTTACTATCATATTGATGTGATTGCTAATCTGGATATGTATATTGGGCTAATAGAGAACTTGAATTAAAATTTCTTTGAAGCATAGAACATACCATTGTTTCGTAATTTCACATTATACATATGCTTGATGATGTATAACTAGCCTGTGGAAAATATGATTCACAAATATGGAGTCTCATAAAAAAAATTGTCACTTACTATTTGTATTTTTTGTTTTTGTTGTGTAATTAGATATGACTATGCTTTAATATCTCAATGCTACTGTGTGCAAAACCAATAATATAGTGCAAGAAAGACAGAAATAACATACAAAATAGAAACAAAAAAATTACCCTTCAAACAGAATTTTGGAAAACCAACAACAATAAAAGGGTTGCTCAACTCTTCGTGAATTCAGAAAATGCAGACTACATGATTTTTCTATAACTACTTCTGAGTGGGAACTTCAACAACTACCCAGTGATGATCTCTTTCATTATGCTAGTGAAACTCCTGTGCTTTGGGATCAATTGATCTAAGTTAGGTTCATCATATCCATAACAATACACTAGGTAAATTTAGGTTTTAACAATGTACAAAAATTACCTGCATACGAATTCTAAAACACATAAAATAAACAATGCGAGAGCATAACACATAAAACACATATACATAGAGATTTCCCCTGGATCCCAAAACCAGGACTACCAGCTTGATTTTTCATTATATTCCTTTCAATGTTACAATAAATATTTATACATGCTGAAGCATCCAATACCATGGATCGAAAACCATCACGTCCAAAACCATGGACTGAAAACCATAAGTATGTTTTCCCAACCGAATATAGGGTCCAAAATAAATTTTCCCAGGGTGCTGCCCTAAACCCCATAGAGGGGGGCTACCCGCCCCCCTCAAATCCCCCATACACGGGGTGATGCCAACCCCTTATGACCCCTTCACTGCGCAATCAGCGCAATGAAACGGGGGCTTCGCCCACCCTCTAACCCCCTAGTTCACTATGTAGGTTAGTTGTGGAAAGAATATAACACAACCCAACATTCTCCCATTTTTTGTTTTCTTTCCACAGGATGCCACAACAGAGCTTAGTCATTTTTCCAGCCCTGAAATGCCCATTGTTTCTCTACACCAGAAGAACTTCTCAGAGCTCACAAATTTTGTCAATGCATTTGCAATATTCTTCAAAGTGTCCACCTTTTCCAACAACACCTTTTTGTCTTCTATCATATCCCTCACAAAGTGATACTGAACATCAATTTGCTTTGTCTTTGAATGATAAGCAGGGTTCTTTGCCAAGAAAATTGCACATTGGCGATCGCAATCTATCCTTATAGCTCCCTATACTCACCCCATACTTGTACACAATCTCTGCAACCAAACTGCTTCCTTGTTTGCATGAGTGGCTGCCATGTATTCTGCCCCTGTAGTTGATATTTCCACTACAGATTGTTTCTTACTCATCCAATTGACTGCACCTCCAAATAGGTTAAACACACACCCACTTGTAGATCTTCTATGATCTAGATCTCTAGCCCAGTCTACATCAACAAAGCCACGAATATCCAACACTTTGTCTAATCCTGGTCTTCCTTGGTGTCACAAACCATAATCACGAGTGCCATGAAAATACCTGAAAACCTGCTTCATTACTGTCTAGTGCTCCTTCTCTAGTTTTGACATAAACCTGCTCAATACTCCCACTGCATGTGCAATGTCTGGTCTAGTACAAACCATTGCATACATCAGGCTACCGACTGCACTTGCATATGGAACACGGGACATATCCTCTTCCTCTTCTTGTGTC